>JUDZ01009664.1:0-38810 GCA_000812845.1 Stagonosporopsis tanaceti | reverse complement strand
ACAGTTGTGTCAACTCTGATCACGACTACTACTTCGCTGATTCCCGTCACCACGGTATCCACTCTGATCCGATTGGTTACTTCATCAATATCCATCACCTTTGTCTATCCGATAACTGTGATGAAGACGGCGACCGTGACCAGAGCTGCCTTGCCCGCCTCAGCACGGACGGTCACCACTACCTATACACTCACCTCGCGCGCTGGTGCGATCGGAAAACAAGATTTGATCCAACCCACTACTGTTTACTCAATAACGGCGCAAAACCTTCCTCCAGAGATCATCACGGTACAATCTCCTATAACAATGGTTATCACGAGTATCTCCATCAGGACCACCACGAGTACAATGGCCGCACTCCCTGTTCGCCCTCAGACGGTGACAGTTTTCTTGACAAGAACGATACTAGGCCACTCCTGAACTTTCAAGTGGCTAGGACGGTGACTTGAACCGTGAGAGCTACATATCGGAGTAGGATGGGGAAAATCTTGGGTATCCGCTGGCGAGGATTCTTGGAACTAGATACCCCATGTTACGTATATAGGCTTGCTCCAGAACTCTGACTGTGTCTACATGATCTGAGATTCGCCATCAGCATGAGAGGCGTGGAGGCTTCGAAGGCTGACCTTCTTTCTTTATGATACAACGCGTTAGTGTAGAACCGGAGCAAAGTCCGGTGGAAGGCGCAGTCAAAAACCGCTTGGCCCAAGTCTTATTACCTATGACATTTGCAAGTCTCACCAGTCTAGCATGAATAATCAGCCACCCTAATCTTACTTGACGTGGGCTGAGCTCTGGGATCTCTGATAACGTTCTTTGAGTAGTTCTAGGTTAAGCTTTCTGAGATTTCGAATAAGCTTGTTGATCCGCCCTCGTCTAAGGCAGCCGCATTGAGCTCTCGGTGAGAACTAGCTGCGTTGTAGCGGGGACGGAGGGCGCCGCTCAAGAGAACTGCTCAGACTCATATAGATCGTGTATACCCGGGGTCAAAACTTCTACGCACTTCCTGTTTGTAGGAACATTGAGACACGCCCACTCATCGACCAACACTCGGTGTGCAGCAATCCATCGTGTCTACAATCCAACTCCAATAAATCATATACTAACACCTCAATTATGACCCAAGAGCACGGGCCTACTCAGGATCAAGTTCTAGCATATACTGAACCGCAAGGCCCCACTCCCCACCATCCCACCAAAGCTAACGCACCCCAGCAGTCCACCCCCAGCCTACACCGCTGACACCGCAGCACGCGACCTCCGCCAGTTGCGCGAAGGAGACCCGGATAAAAAAATCGACGTCCCCTTCGTCTACAGCCACGATAAGAAATCGCTTGGAGACTATCTCGCCTTCCGCAATGTAGGCACCGTAACGCGTCGCATTGTACCGCGACCCATGACGCGCCGGCCATACAATGAGCGCTATGCGCACGATGCGGCGGGAAACTTTGTGGGCACGGGCATCATGGCACCGGATGCTGGGCTGGTCTTCATTCCGGGGAAAGGCACGGAGCAGGATTTGTTAGATCAGGTTAGTAGGATGGCGCATTCGAGGAAGAGCCATGATCCCAAGGACTTTGCGTTCCAGGATGGGCATGGCATGGCGCCTCTCGGGGGTGGATTCGGTGTATCCTGAAAACAATTTCTTTGCGTTTGCTTGAATAGCGATGGTGTTTGGGATTGAATTGATTCGGCGAATGCTCAACGGATTTTCGATTTAATAGCTTTCTTGCCTTCAGCATTTTATTTTGATCTACAAGCTTTTGAAAATAGCATCGATAACAGATACCGTGACCTGTGTAAAGTGTTTCTCGTAATCGGCGTAAGTGACCTTGCTGTTGTCGATGATCATTGTGTATCGTCCGTTGCGGTCGTCGACACCAGCTTCCCAGCTATGATTCTTTGAAAATCGGGTCTTTGAGTCGCTCAAGAACAGCTGCAAAAGTCAATAACGTCACTGTCAGTATTGAGAGCTTAACTTACCATGCTGTCATCTGAGATCCCGTTGATCTTTTCCCATGCGTACATCACCCAGCCGTCGTTGTAGCTGAACATTCACATCAGCTCTGGTATTCCAACAACAAGGTTCCAACGTACCCAATGATGGCTACAACATCAGCTCTGCTCTTGACTCCGTCTGTCCTTTCAATAATAGGGGGATATGCGCGCCCTGGCATGCTGGCGTAAACGCTCCAGGTACACTGAAGAGAACCACTCTCTTATTCGCCCACTCTTTCGATGCGTCGTAGTCAATGGGCATTCCAGCTGACTTAGGATTATCGCTCTCTATCTTGACATACTCGAAGATGACGTCTGAGGGTAACTTGTCACCTGGTTGTCAGGGTGCCATTGGAGTGTCAAGGGGTGTTTTGCACCATGTTCCGGTTTCCAGGAGAGACGATAATCCCGAGAGGGAATCATCCAGTATCTAACTCACTCGCGTTGCCGTAAGTTGCGCCTGCTTCGTAGGGAACCCGCAGACGCTCCAGTAGCCTCGGTGGCTGTCAGAGTACCGTGATGTGCTGGTAAGTCGGCTACAAAGGAAGCCATTTGTAATTTTACCATCTCTGCGGTTTGAGAAACATTCGTGCCTTCATGGACCGGGCAAGTGGAAAGAGACGGACGCCTGTCCGGTCGGCGCGACACTGCGCGGGGCACGGAGATATGTCAGGAACACTGACAAAAATGCAATCACACTGCTTGTTGTGGGGAAGCCTCATGAAGTCCCCACTGGTCGGGTAGAAGGCTTGACTACGCTGGACAACTCGGCGATGCTGCAGGCTACTCATGGGGTCCTGGTATGCAGTGACCTATCGCTCGTTCGAGAAATGCTTTCCAGCCCAAAACGCGGCGATGTTATGCTTCATCCGTTCAAATCGACGAACAATGCTCCTTCAGGGCTTAATCCAGCCAATTCTTTTGATAGGCCAATCCAGCCAGGGTCTGTGTTCTCTGGGTAATAGATCCCAAATGCCACCCATAACGTGGTGTGTCCATCCTTGCATGTACCAGAACTGCTCCAGAACGCGGATCAAAACCACGAAATGCGCGTAGATGATCATAGGTATTGGATCTAGCTGCTGTAGGCGCTCGAGAAAGTCCTCTGACATCCTGAAAAGCCACCCGAAAGAGACATGGTACTCCCCATCGATGCCTTTGTATCGATTGTCATACATCTCTCGAAGGATGCCCACAGAAGAAAGGTCGTCCTCATGATTCGAACTCTGCTTAGTAACGAAATCCACATGCTCTCGTAATTCGTCAAGTTGCTTTTCATACTCCTCAGGTATTTCCTGAGCGGGCAGCGGTCTGGATTTGTTTCGGGTTGCAGGAGCATGAGTCTTGGTGAATTCAGGTTGCTTAATCGTGGCGAGTGTCGTTCTGATGCCACGGAACATCATAAGCCAGTCCGACTTCTTTTCTCGTCCAAAAGCAAGATACTCGCCAGGTTGCGGACCGCGACCCCAGGCGATAAAGCAGATCATTTGTACAGCAATAAGCACGGCATCGCAGTTGGCCGAGCTGAGACTCGCGATAGCCGGTGTGACCAACGTAAGAGCGTGTTCATAGTGATGGTCTGCTGTAGCAACGTACTCTTCTCGTCGATTAGGTCGGACATGTGCCAAGTGCAGTGCTGCGAGTGCGAACATTAAATGTAGGACATAGGCATTCTCAAAGCCAATGTCTGCCATCTGAGTTTGCCAACTGATACCTGAAGTCATCCAGGGCGAGATTGAGAAACATGTCGAAGTTGAGAAGGTGTAGGTGAGCTCGATCTCGGATATTGGCAACCTTTCGGACGGGCTTACGATGCTACCACTAGCTTGTGATGGTGAGCTCGTCAGGGGTGTGAGAAAATCACAGAGAACCTGCCGGCGCTTGCAGTTTCTACATTCTGGTTTTGTCTCGTCACACTGGGATTGTTAGCAATGATCGACAGTTCACTTTTCTGATGGCTGACGAGGCTGCAGAAATCTCATCCCATGGCATTCTGCACGTGCTTTGTAAAGCTTACAGCACCGCTAATGTCGCCGTGATCATAGGTTCTCGTAGCTCCTCGGTTGTAAAAGATAAGAAGCTCGTCGTACCTTGATGCGGCGTGTTTTGCAGTTCTTGCAACCAGCGCGAGATTTTCGATGCGATCGTCGTGTAATCTTCCTGTTGTTAGGCCCATCTTGCTCGTTCGCGGAAGGTGAAGCTGTGTTGGAGTGTGTTATAGACAAGGGCGAGTCTTCTTGCATGGCTGAAGATGATTTGGTACGTTGCATGATGTGCTGGGCATGGAGTGCTGGGCATGGCGTGCGTATTTGAACCGAGGAAAGAGCGTGAACACGACGGCGCGGCTATGTATCCCCCTATCAAGCGCTATGGCCAGGTTCACACCTTCACGCCTCAACTACAACCTTTCGAAGCCTCGCAAGCACTGCCTGAATGGACGGAGATACCTCGACATTACGCCGGCCGAATCAGGCGAATAACGATGGTTCATGCGGAGACATTGCTAACGAGCGATGGAAAAATGGTGATCGAAAAGCGTTCGTGCATTGCATGACTCGCGAATACGCGCGGGCTCGTTTTCTCTTTTGATACGACGTTGGCTTCGAGTAAATTTCGGCGACGGTGAGGTAAGGTTGCACTGGTTGAGACCGCTAATGACTATTTTTGTTACTTCCATAGGCTTGGTATCTGCGTCAGTGGCTCCTGTTGTGAATATAATTCTTGAGATTCTGCCCCGATTCCATTTGAATCATTCTTCAGAGCACACCAACATCCGTACTTCCCAATTCTGTCACTATATTAAAAAGCAAGAATGGGTTTACCTAAATACGCCGAAACGCCAGCTGAAACTCCCAATGAAATGGCTCCATCATCGTCGCCGGCCAACAATGCTACACCTGCCGGGCCGCCGCCGCCGCCTATGCCTCCGCCGCCGTACTTCAAAACGCATTTCATCAACCCGAGTTCATTTAAGTCCGCCGTCAACAGCAAAGTCGACAAACCTATAGTATCTCTGTTCCGCCTGAGCGTGCGGATACTCCAGCTCATCTTCGCATTGGCCTCGGGCATTAGTTATGGTATCGAGCTGTCGCACGGCAATGGACGAGGAGGGGCATCGGGGGCTTTTGTATTCTCGCAGGTTGCCCTTGGTGCCACACTTATTATTCTGATCATCAACGGCGTGACTGTACGATACTATCGCTTTTCATGGACAGTCGACTGGATCTTGACGGTGTTCTGGTTTGCCCTTTTCGCGGTGTTCTACGGGGTCTACATCGGAGGCGACGACATGATGCCAGCGTATGGCGGAGTGAACATGGGCCGTATGAAGCGAGCGGTCTGGTGCGATCTTATTAATGCGCTGCTATGGTTTGGCAGCGCGCTGTTCTCATCCACGATGTTTTGCTCCGGCATGAAGGCATCAATCAAGGGGAAGATTAACAGCAGGCGCCAGAGGAAAGACAAACAGAAGATGATGCAGACAATGGGAGAGATGGAGATGGGAACTATCAGGACATAGAGTTCAAATCGCTAGGCTGCTGTAGAGTGAATCTCCTCTTCGAATCGAGTTACGCCACTAGGCTTCCACCATCGGTAAATTTGCTCGCTGTGACTGGATGCTCGGATTCACGGGCGCTTTATTCGTAGCCTGCAACTTGTAACGTGGTTGCACGGTTATATTGGGCATACTAAGGTTGACGATGAATGCTGCAGGAAATGCTGCAAGAGGGCTGTGCGGCCAAGCCGCTGGGGCGGAGCCCACCTTGGCGGCTCTGAGACTCATCCTTCTGCAACAGTGCAACTATAGGCACCTATCTATTCCACTTTCTGCACCAAGGGACCCAAACACGCCCAGGGAGAATCAATCCAGGTCTAGCTTTTGCGCCGCATGCTGTCGTGATCCGAGCGCCTCGATGCAGGGCAGGGCCGGGCTTACAGACGATGGTGTACCGAGGTGAGTGAGCGGTAGGGCTGACGCACCACGAGTTAGCTGACACCCCACCACAGGCAAGCCATCAACAGGTGCGTAGGCCCCACAGAGGCTGTTGCAATGATGGTTGACTTCTCTCCAAGCGTGTGGAGAATGTAGAAAACGTAGGAGCCGGGTATGTAAAGGAAGTCCGATGCCGTCAGCTCGACTGACATCGTTGCATACGGCAAGACAAGGCTAATCTTTCGTTGAAGTGTGACCAAGCCACGCCCTGTGGACAATGCGTCAAAGCTGGGCGCGTTTGCCCAGGGTATCGCAATGCAGTCGATCTCTTGTTCCATGATGAGAGCGCGAAGGTCGTCAGAAAAATCAGGGGCCATGCTCCAAAGACGAGCCCAGCATCAACCACCCAAGGACATGAGGTCGCCCTGCAGAACTCGCAGCCTGTTGATCTGACAAACATTGTCGTGTATCAGCCATGGGACGACCTGGGCGTCCACTTTTTCATGACGAACTACGTCGGTACTGACCCTGCCGTCTCACAGCTGCATTACTTCCCAGAATTCTATGCGAGGTCAGGATTCGCTACGTCTTCTCTGAAAAGAGCCATCGTAGCCAGTGGCTTGGCCGGCTATGCCAGAGTTGCTCGTCGACCTGACCTCATCGAGCAATCGACTAGAACGTATGTCGCTGCAATTCGAGACATCAATACTGCATTGTCTAGTCCCCAAGTTGCCATCAGCGATACTACGCTCATGTCAATATTGATGGCTGCAATGTTCGAGACTATGTTGGTGTCGCCAGAATCGGGCATGGATAATGTCAGCAAACACCTTGACGGTGCTATGTCGGTCGCGTACCTCAGTCTGCAACGGCGAGCACCAAGTGACGTCTTTAAGTCGTTACTGAGCACGTTGATCCAGAGTGTTGTTATGAATTGCTGGATTCAGCACGTACCGTTGCCATCCCGCTACTGGCAACTCAGGCCCTATGTTCCCCTAAAGATCAACCCACACTCAGTCCATGCGATTCTAGTGGACATCCTGTCGCGGGTGGTCGATTTGAGGGACGGTCTTAAAGAGGGACGGTATCGAGATCCACATGCCATCCTGCAGAAGGCCTTAAAGCTTGATGCTGAGCTGAAAGCCTCCATTGACGACATGCCGAGCCACACGATGTTCGAAAAGTGCCGGATGCCGACGTTACATGCACCAGAAGTACAGCAACTGGTGTACAACTGGACGTTCCACGGTGAGCTTTCTGTATGTTGTACACTGTGCATTTGCTGATGAGGACTAGTTTACCCTCAACAGTTCGCAGGACATCTATGGAATAATATACGTTCTTGCCGCGTGCATCTCCATCAGCTGATCCACCAGCAATGCTCCATGCTCCTTTCTTCGGGCGTGGAAAGCGAGAACACAAATCTACGTCTGCAAAGGTCAGCCTCCGAATCAGTAGCGATCCTGCTTGCGGAAGAGATGTGCGCGACTATCCCACAGTTGCTCTCATATTCAGACTATCTCACTCAATTCGTGGAGTCGACCGAGTTCACACTGCCTACACGGACGCGATCACCCAACCACGACGAGGGGCCTGTAGCATCTGGCTCATCAGAACTCACAAAACAGGTCTCGGAAGGATCCAGCTCCAACGTCTCAAGCCCGTCTGCTGCATCAAGCCCTCATTCAACGTCCACCCAGTCTTCCTACGCATCCAGCAAAGACCTTCCCAGAAACTACACAGCCAAGATCCCCCTCTTCGTACCCGATGTCCTCGACCCCGCCAGCGCCTTCCACCTGCTGCTGAAGCTGCACAACCTCACCCTCATTCCGTGGCTGCCCTACAGCATGAAGTCCTGGATGCAGGGCCGCATATCGTGGATTGAAGCCAACACAGACCCATACAGCGCGGGGAGACTCCAAGAAATGGTGCGCAAGCGGCCATGCGAAGGATTCCCCGTTAGCGATGCGCCAGGCCAGGTCCCCTTCGGCGGAATCTGCGACAGCATCGCCCTCACGCCCGCAGATCAGCGCTTGTGGTTCCTAGCGCACAGCTGGCTGTTTGTGGGTATAGACTGGAACGCGGATTACTACGCTGAAGCAAGTCCTTTCCTTACTCCTCCCCTCCTCCACCCCTACTCTCACATTCCTACTCTCACATTCCTCCTCTTACACCCCACACCCTCCACCTGCCACAATTCTAATCAACCCAGGAACCTACCACCGACCTCCGCAACCCGCCCGAGCACGCCCGACCGCCCCCCGCCCCCCGCGCAGCTGACAATCCCTACCCAGCCGCGAGTACCGCATCGTCGCCGCCCTCCAACACGGCTCCAGACTCGGCCGACACGGACGTCATGGACGAAGCCGCAAACGAGGCGAAAGAGGCAAGGACGTCCAGATTCCTCAAGTGCATGTGGTAGCAGCGAACCTGACTGGGACATACAGCGGCAGGAGATGTTGAGGCAGCGGCAGCGATTGCTGGTGCTGCGGCACAGGGCGCAAGTGCGGATTATGATGGATGAGGGGATTGAGTTTGATGAGGGGTGGCGGACGACAGGGCTGGTATGGAGGAAGCCGCATTGGATGTTTGGGTGAGGGGGTGTTGGGTTGAGGGTGGATGTGATGGTGTTGAGCGAGCGAATGAAAAGGGAGAGACCGAGCAATATGATGATTATGTATTCAAAAACATGGACACAAAGTCCAAGTCGTGCTATTCCAGTAGCCTGCGGCGAAGCACTTTCGCTTGCAGGACCGTGATCAGCCGTGATCAAACGCCCGCTAATAAACATGATCTCGAAATAGATGCAGACTTATGTTATGCACTGCACCCACCTCAGAAAGCGCCTGGAATGCATCAGTCCAGCGTGAGATCCAGTTGTTTCTTCTCCCACACATCCAGCGCCCTCTCCAGCCTCCCCCTTCCCTTCTTGCCGCCCACCGACTCGCCCGTATCCATCTTCCTAACCAACCCCCAGATATAAGCCTTCGGCACTTCGTCGAGCCTCTTGCCCTTGAATCCGCCCTTCTCGAAAGTGTAGCTCTCTGCTTCAGACTCGTACAGGCCCTTCGGATACAAGTCCGTAAAGGCTTGCTGCAGCTTCGGATCGGCATGGTATTCATTTGAGTCGAAGATCGAGCGCAGGTACGTGATGGGTACAGTGTCCATACGGCGACCGCGGAACTTGCCAAAGGTGAAGCAGTAGTTATTTGAACGTCGGACGAGGGGTGCTTGCGAACTGGATGTGAGGGCAGATGCGAAGCCAAGGCCCTGGCGCGAGGGCTCGACTATCGAGGTGTCGCAAGAATCCTGTATGATGGAGTGCTCGGAGAGAGGGACTGTCAGGGAAAACGGAAGGGAGTGTGTGTCGTTGGAGCCATAACGGCCGAGAGCTCCTAAGTGGTAGATTCCCTTTACAGGATAGGAGAGGAAATCTCCTGTTTGGAGCGGTTCGTAGGGCTGGCGTGATATAGGATCGACTTCTGCTGGCACGGACATTGTGCCGTCCTTATACAGTGATAGAGCGGCGATCGCCTCGACGACTGTGAACATGACAATCCTTGAAGAAACGCCTGGCGGAGGTACGACTCTTTTTTGTACCGCCCTGCTCTTGCCCCGCCCACTGAGTTGAGGTGTCACACCTGGGCCAATTCTGTTGACTGAGGACGCCTTGTCAGATTTCGAGGGCAGATGTGCGATCGTTTTTCTCTGCCAGGATGCTCTGTCACTTGCGTCAGCAACCGCGACCTTCGCCTTGTCGACCTCTTCCAGGCCATCTTCCTCGAAGTTGAGCTCAGCCGTTCGCCGCGCAACCGGTGCTACATGCTTTTTCGCTTTGCCCTTCTGTTTCGAACCCAATGCGTATCGTGAGTCGGCATCTTCGTCGTCCGTGTCTCGTGAGACTACAGGTCGCTGTCGGTATGCGGTTTCGTCGTCGCTCGAATCGCTGTCCTTGATCAAGTCCACCTCTGCAGGCTTTCGCATGCGATTGGCGTTCGTCTCAGGTTGCCCGGTAACCTTTCCTCGAAGCATTTGCTCATGTGTCTTGCCCATTGTTGCCTTTACTGGCTCAGACTGCTTCGCTTTCTTCGAGGACGATGCTTTTGGGGGCACTGCAGCTTTAGAGCGTGCAGGCACGGGAGGCGTGTCGACTTTTGCAGTGCTCTTCACCTTCTTTCGGCGCTTAGACGAAGGCTGGTTTGGCAGCTGCGCAGTGCTCGTCGAGGGTGTCGCATCGTTGCTCAGTTTTCGTTTCTGGCGTGTTGAACGTGGTAACTCGATAGGCTCGAAGTCTTTCGACCGTCGGCGCGTGGCGACCATTGTGATTGCGACACCAGCTTGTGGGGCAGCGAGCTGTGAATGAGCGACTGTAGCGTTGCTAAGCGGTGGAAAGATGACGCTGTGTTTTGGGAACTTTTGGGGATTGGCGCTTGGACCGCAACGCCAAAAAGTCCAAGGCAGTCGCGACCCCACGTGCAGCCGGTGATTACTCGGAGGACTCAGGATGCACCTTCCCTTGACGGCCGGTCTTTTCGTTGAAGTCTGTCAGTGCCTCTTTCAGGCCAGGCCAGGAATGCACGACAGTGGGCATGCCCTCGAGCGTCTTGATATAGTTCTCATCAACCTCGTCGAGGCGCTTGCCCTTAAAGGCGCCTTTCGGGAATCTGTACTTCTGGAAGGCTGAAGTACTCCCTCGTGTTCGCCTTGGAGCTTGTACTGGCGCCTGTGCTGGTGGCTGCCCACTTGTTTCTGCTTGTCGCAGCTCAGGGCGGTGGTGCTCGAAAGCCTCCTTCAGACCAGGGTGTCTGCCGTCGAATACAAACGACTGTCCGCCAATGGTGCGCAGATAGCTCTCCGGCACGTCTGAGATATGGCTGTTCCTGTACTTTCCCCAATCGAATACGTAGTCCTTTACAAAGTCGTGGTCTGGGAGTCGTGGTGCGGCATTTGCAGGTTTGTTCGTCGCCGGCCGCTGTCCTCTTGGGAAGTCGGCAACGTATGTAGATGATCTGGTCGCGTGAGAGCTAGCGTTGCCAGACAAATCATGCCCGTTCGCCTCGCCGAACTTGATGTGCGTGTTGTGCGAAAAGCTGTGACTTGGACCTTTGCTGTAGATGGCGTTGATTTCCACCTCCACAAGATCTCCACTCGCATCAAATCTGCCCATCTTCCTCGCCGCCAGGGGGAAGCCAGCTTGGTGCATAGTGTGATAGATCGAGACTGCCTCCAGCGCAGTGAACATGACCTCAGCCCTCTTTGGCCTCCCTTTCTGCAATCTAACCTCTCCCAGATTGATCATCATGTCCGCGCTATCGTCGCTATCAAAACCGCTCATCGAGTCGTCCAGGCTTGAGCTATCGTCGGTAAGCTCGCCCTCTTCGAGATCCGAGTCGTCCGAGTAGTCCAGCGCAATGGGGTCGAATGAACTGCCACCGCTCGCTCGAGTCTTGCCGTTCAGCGCACCGAACTGGTTCCCGCTTCTTTGCGCCTCGACAAACGACCTGAACTCTTGCGCGCCGTCGTTGCTGCTCTGGCCCCGCGTAGGACGGCCTCCAAAGTTGCCCCCTCGCCCTCCGCGCCCTCGACCGCGGCCTCGTTGTGGCTTGCCTCGCGCCGGCGCTTTAGACTTCGGTGGAGGCGGTGGAGGCGCTGGTTTTGCGATTGCGCCGCGCTGTGCGGCGACGCGCGCACGCCGCTTCTGACACGGCCGGGGCATGACGCGACCTTTGATGACCTGCATGAGTATCTGTCGAGGCTCAAGATGACGCTTGAGGCTCAAGTGCGGAACGGAATGTGGGTCCGTGTAAGCGACCCTTGGACGCGAAGCCGTTGCTCGACCTCTACCACTCTCGACGGCAGCAAGCAGTAGCGTAGTCTCTCCTGTTGTATTAGGAATAATGTCGCCTCTCGAGTGCGCGTATGTGTAGAGGTTTCGAGCTATTACGTCGTGCACATTGAGAGCCTTTACCCCTCAGGACACAGCATATTGCCAGCTACACGTGTACAGCGTACAGGTGAACGAACCATGGAGATATTGAAGGTAAGTGAGGTACATAAGTGCCTTCATCTTGTCTTAGAGTTGCTCTCAGAACCCCGCTCAATTGCTGACATACAGACAGCTCCTAAAAGTCGTTAACAGCGCAACTTCACTTGTAGGCATAAAACAATAACATCAAGGGTTATCCACCCCATGTCGAGATCACAAAAGGTCGCTTTGACAATAGTTACTCCCTAATGATCTTGGAACTGTAAAGCGGTATGCAAGTTAGCCATCAAATGTCTTCAAGGACCGAACCGTTGTCCTTCGCTTGCTACGCAGAGCGGGCACAACTTCCAGTCGCAGGTGTCCTTCATAGCAATCAGCTCTGCCAGGCCCCCGCAAAAAGTCCAAAAACCCACCTTGTAAACCGTAGTACCCCACCAGGCAAGATGGTCCGAAGCCTTCGTCCAGAACACAACAAAGAAGATGCTGACTGCAGCAAGAGCGATGGAGCTGTCGAGCGCCGCGCTGAGCACAAATATGTATTGTTCCCACCACAGTGCATACTTCCGCTTGACGTAGACGCCGAATAGTAGACCAACAATCGCCATGCTACCGTAGTTTGTTCCCGACGCAGGGGGCAGGTAGTTCGGACCGCCCAACAGTAACGGAACATGTGCGTGTCTCCAAAAGCCTTTTGGGAAGCGCTGCTTCAGGGCATATACCGCTAGCGGAACCACGAGACCGAGGATGAAAAAGTAGAGTAGATTGTGGTAGGTTGAATCCGCAGAGAAGAAGCGGCGCGGTCCGACTGCACCCAGATGGTGCCGGTGTTAAAGTGCGTACGTGAGAAAGGGCATGTGAAGCCATTGACGGCATCTTTGGTTTATACGCCACTTGTGTTAATAAGAGCCCAGTTTAGGACACCGACTTGCGCGAGGGTTGCCATGCAGATGGCGACTATGTGGACTATGAACCGCTGGCGAGGAGGTATCTGGACATTTGTTAACATCGTTGTGCGCACATGTAGATTAAGAGATCAGACTCGCTCCGCAATAAAATCCCGATTTGAACTTTCGTGAGAAACGCAATGCCTTGATGCCCGAGATGTAGCCAAGGTTGAAGCACCAAATGGTTGCCAAAACTTTACCCTCCCATGTGTATCCTGCAATTATTTTGCAGAAACGTCTATGTTGTTTCGAAGATTGGTCGTACCGTAGATGATACCAAGCTGGTTACAGTCAGAATGACGCTTTGGTCTACGCACTCGGCCAACTTACTGGAGTGAAGGATATTGCTGCAACGGCAAACGCCAGAAGCACACCATATCATGTCAATTACACTTTCCGGTACTCGCAACAGAATGTGGCAATTTGCTTTCGAGCAGCATCCTCACAGGAAAGAGATTTGGTAGGAGCGATTCAGATCATTCGCATAGATTGACAAGATTATTCTGCCGAAGCTTGACGTATACAAGCATCGATCGCTGATCCGGCATGCTAGATTAGTCTTTGTTACCGCAATTCCGTAACATAGGGCCGAGGAAACTCGCATAGCAGAAGAAGTGGCTTGACCGGATCGTTAGTAAGTGTTGCTAACATGTTCGACGGCGTCAAGCCCAACGTTATGTGACATCGTCTTCCGCCGTGCGGACGGCCTCGGCACTATTCTTGGCCTCTATCCATGGGACTGGCCAAGGGTCGAGAAGGTGTCTTTCGGAGGAACGAATACCTATGAAATTCTGGGTTGTAGATAATACAGGCTAGCTCGTCACCACGATCAAGGAATTTCCATTAGGTGCCTCCGCAGGTAGACCAGATCCGCGCCGAAATCGAATGACGACAGCCCCAGGAGAATTGAGAAGAGTAAAATCGTCCGGTGATTCACATCGAGCATCGTCTTTCGTGTTGGACCCTGTTCCGTCTGGCTAAACCTTAATCATCCGGCCCCGGACATGATTCACGCTCTCAAGGTACCCAAAGTACAAGCTGTCAATTGCCCGAGGTCTTGTCCATCAACACGAAACTGAACGTTCTGCACGCTTCGAAAAGCAGCTCCCAATGGCCCAACATAGCTCTTGTACACGGCGCATTCATCCTCCCATGCCTCCTGTAAAAATAAGATTACCATGATCTTGAGCGATACCATGATATCCAGTCTCCGGACTTCTCCATTGCCGGCGAACGGATACTGATGGATGCTGCGGAACGAGTTCCACAAGGAGCGATGCTTTCCAAACATTGACTTCAGGGAAATGCTTGACAGAGGTTCTGAAAGCGTCATGTTCGCAATTTGATTCAAGCGGTCCTTTGTAGATGCATCAAAGGACAGCGTCCTTATCACATTCGCTTCCTTCGAGTCGGACTGAAGGCAAACATCGCGGATATACAAGAAGATCTCGGCTAGTGGATGCAACGACGCGTTTTTCCACGTGCGACCCTGCAATATCGCCCAAAACGTGCGGGCAACATGCACCATGTATGGGTCATTTGGTCTGCTGAAGAAGCGTAATGACACGTTGACCCTGTCGATCTGTCCTGGTGCTCGCCAGGGACAACAGGTCCATGTGGGCCAAAGCTCGTTATCGACCACCATCACGTCGAGCGAATATGGGAAGTCGAGCCGACTCAGACGGGTTTTCGTTTCATTTCTGAGCTGAGAATTCACTCCTAACAGACCAGAAGCACTGTACGACCTACTCTTCGGTGGCCTCAGCGAGCCCTGTCCGGTCGCGTCTTGTCTTGAATCGAGATCATTTGCTGGATCCGCTGGAGATCTTTTGTGAGACAGAAGGACATACTCGATTATCTGGTCGCGAAGCTCACGCGGTAAGGATAGAAGAGAGTTCATAGAAGCGTGTGTTGGCGTTAGAGTGTATGGCAAAAGGATGTCACGCTAGGTAATAAGTGGCTGACTAAAGTCTCAAACTACGTCATTACACCGAAAGTCTTATTGGTCCTCCTGTAATCCCTTCAAACCGAGCTCTTCCACAACAACTATTGAAGATGAACGCCGGCTACAAGAAGAGCTGTAGTAAGGTGTTGGCTAGCTCAGATACGGCGTTGACTACAGACTCGAGATACGAACACGGCAGGCAGGCGGAAATCTGCCGTGAGATTTGTCAGCTTGTGTCTATTGTCAGCAGTCTTTCACAGTGATAAAATTGGTTGCAATAGTCTCACAAGCAAACTTTCTTGTCTTTCGCATGATAAGTTCGCGATTACATTCAATTTTGGACAGGATAATTCGGGATTGTTGAGCCGGAAAGTATCCGGCTTCTCAAATGTTAGGTTAAATCGACACAAGAGCTGCGAAGGACCGAATCTCTTAGGGTCGAACAGGATTCGAATGAAGTTGTAGGCTTATTTGATTTTTCTAAAGCATGGCTATCTCTGACGAGTCTAACGATCATAGATACCTACTGAAAAGATTGCGGATTAACAGATCGTGAAGGAGATCTCATGGAACCGTACGAGATTGGTGTACCGCAGCCTGACTAGGTAACAAAAGACGCAATCGGCGGGATTCATGATCCGCAATGGTTTCACGGAAGGAATTCCGCACAAACTCAGGTTAGTCCTTATGCTACAGATACTGATGTGACAAGGGCAGAGATATCTATCAAAAGGCAAAACACCCGAGGAGCAAATCGCGTGATTGCAACGAGATCGCAGATTGAGATCGAGAGGAGACTGATTGAGGGCCTGAGAAGACAAGAATTTGGATCGCAAATGCACTCTGATGAGGACCAGCCACTAGACCGTCGTAGCTCTAAGACGATGATCCCGAAGTCTGCAACAGGTGAAACCAGCAATACTGACTACAGTGACTCGGACGACGAGCCTCCGATGCAGAAACGGCGGAGGACACATCCATATACGGCTAGGCCAAAATCACCACCTCCTGCTCAATCGAACGACCACTGCAGAAGACGAGTATCTGGCTCTCCTTAGGTTCGGACAAGTATGTACCCTCGTCTTCGTCTGCGGGCTCGTCCGAATGAGACAGTGATGGCTCCGGCAGAGGGAATACGAGGAAAGGACGTAAATTTAATCGTTTACGACATTCGAAATATACTAGTCGACAAATACGCTCGATGATTGGAAAGAGTAGTGTGAGTATTGTTCGATAGCTTAGCAGATGCGGAAGATTCACTGAGCGGAATATCCAGCAAATGGAATGAGCTCCCAATCTATGAAAAAGTTAGTTTATCAATTAGCGAAGGAGACAATGTATCAACCGTGTGGCATTATGGGCTTCATTCTGCGCCTGCTGGAAGTTAGCACTAATGATCGACAGATTATTTCTCCAAGGTTAGAATGAAGGGAAATGAGTAGGGTGATGACTATCACATTTTATGTAAGAGCACTGAGTGCTTCTATCACCACTGAAAACTTATAGGTTGAAAGCAATTTTTTTATTGTTCATATACGCATTGATGAGTCCGAAATCTTACGGCATTGCTCTGCGATGGCTCGTTGCTAGACGAACTATCAGTGTGTTGACAGAATGAAAGTGGGACCCAGCCAACATCATGATCTTGACCCAAGATCAAGCAAGAATCTTAGCCAAGAGGGGCAGAGGACAGAATCCGAACATCCATAAGCACCAGAGTTTGTACATCTTGCGATCCAACTGGTAGTCCTTCTTGAAGTATGCTTTGAAAGCGGTCGCCAAGAGCGCACTGCCGAATAGTAGCGGCAGGAGCGCGGTCTTCCAGCCTCCGTCGAAGAAGCACAGGGGAGTATAGATTGACCAGAAAGCTACAGTTACGAAGACTGTCCAGAGGGCGGGCTTTCGACCGAGCTCGGTGACCAGAGTGCGTCGTTCACGAGCCTTGTCACCAGCTTCATCGCGAAACTCTTGTGTCTGAATAGTCGTCGAGAGGATGCCCACAGCGATAATGGCCGTCCATTTCCATGCTTCATAGCTCATGCTAGTATCGGAGCCGATGGCAATGCTTAGGGCACCGCTGAAGTAGCATGAAAAGCCGGCGCCGCAGAACAGGTTCCGCACAACACCAGACTTGTTGGCGCCACCGTAGTCGTTGTACGCGGTGATGAGGCATACGTAGATAATGAAGATACCCATGATGTTCAACCAATAGCTGAGCACGGCAGCGAGAACATGGACGGCTGACAACAGTTCGTTCGCCTGTGTAGAAGTCACACGACAAGAAGGTAGAGGTCGCCATGGCTTGTTGATGAGGTCTTCGGCGACCGACTCTGCGCTACGCTGATTCTGCACGCAGAACTGGAGAATGACAAGCCATAGCCAGAAGAAGACTTGGGGAATGCGCCAAAGAATGGATGTGGACCATTGAGCGGGTAGATTCAAGGTTGAACCAGATAGCGCAGCGAAAACACCAAAGGCTGTGCCTGGGATCACAGTATCAAATAATTGATCACTGGTGAACAAGTAGAGTGTCTGAATATGGTAGCGGATGCTCTTGGCGAGGTTGCCGAGCGACCCCTCAGCCTGCAGGTGCGGCCGCACCATAGGTTTCGGATTAGGATCCATAATCTTAGGTATGAATGGTGTTCTCGAAATGAGATTTGAAGTAGATGGAAACAATAATGCGTGTTTGTTCTTCTTGGTTGAGCTGCGTTAAGTTCTGGACTATGGAACCAAGTGAGGGCAGATCTGGATGATTTTTTATACTATCATAGGCTTTGCTTTGTGGCTGCATAAGGCAAATTCACCTCGCATTGTTAGTGTAGGATCACAATAGGCCCGAAAACTGCATTCGAAGTGAAAGACTGGGAGTGGGGCCAGAACGACCCCTACACATTGTTGGACTATGACCTAAGTGACCGCACATCGTGTGGCTGCGGCCGGCTATGCGGGATAGTTTGACCCGTGTTCGAGAGCAGCTTTACCAATGCACCCGGAATAATAATGCAGAAAGAATGGTTAGATCAAAATCGATCTGGTGGACTAGCATTGCCTTGTGCTTCTCTGTCTTTCCAGCTTGGGGTTTTGTTCCTGAGCGCGTCCAGTTCAGCATTATCAGCGAACAGATATCATTCACAGTAGAAATAGTGTACTGCTAAGAGGTTAGGGTATGTTCCACGTGTGATCTACCATGGATCTGACATCTGCCGGCGGATACTCGTTCGTACTCACGGCACGATGTTGGAAGTGCGGTAGCCAAGGCAACGTAATTGCTGCGTCCCACACATACTGACTAGCCAGTCCCCATATATTGATAGCTAGGGATGACTGGAGATCCTCTGGAATCCTGTTTTTCAATCGTCGACATGCCTACAGGTGGAGCAATTGAGGCACAGCAGCGCGGTTCATTGGCCGAATTAAAAGCGCGCTTATCGTAAACACAAAGGGATGAATCCCTTGGTATACAATATTACTGAGCATAAGCTCTTAGCCGCGAAGGGCTACAGCTTGCATCAAGCGGTGAACCGAAATGACTCGACATGTGATGGACCATTTGCTAACGAGCTAGCTTTTGAGAAGCTTGCCTTGAAAAACGGTTACTGCACTGATCCTTCTCTTCGAGCACACTCATTCCTATCGCTACCCAAGCCGCCTAGACCTTACGGTAATTTCGGTTAATGTGATATTTCAGATCATACATCCTTGAGAAAGAAGACCCCCGAGTCTCGCATCTCTACAAATCGTTCAATTTTAGACCTAATCATCGTACACTAAATGCAAGCTTATATTATAAGCGCACTATACATTTTGCGGACGATAACCGGGCACGATTGCGTTTTAGTGGTGGCAGGCGCAAGGCAACATAAGCAAAGAGTAATGTCAACTTTGGCGTAGCCGCAGTGGTGCTTGCAGAAATGTGCGGACCTACTAGGGTTTTAGGACAGAGAAAAAGTAGTATGACGCAGCAAAGTGTCTAATATGCTTCTGTAGTAGATCAAGCAGAATCTGATATAGCTAACCCCTATAATAGGGCAGCCTTTTCCCTGAATACACAAGATAATAGAGCTCTAGGTCCTCTGCTCCGCCTCTCTTCTACGGTACTCAGTTCTCCCCCGTTTCTCTGCCATGGTACAAGCCCATAACCGAGGCTAAACATCTATCTATTGATGTTATAGCATTATCACGCACGTCACATGTATCGTCATAGACTTTGCCTAGGCTCTGCCTATATAGTAGATAAGGAGCTTGCCTGCCCTCACTACTATATGTAACCCTATATAACTTATGCAGGAGTCCTCTAACAGCAGAGCTTCCGGTGACGCGTCCTGGCTTATGTAGGTCTGCATATTTTTGCAAGCATTATATTTTGAGAAGTGTGATGAATTCTGAATCTGGTAACTGTGTTTTTCCCGCCTCCAAACTTTCTAAAGCAGGTTCTGTGTCTGAACTTAGACTGCTCTCAGACAAGATATGTCTCACATCGTTCAAACTTCTTGTTGCTAAAGTTACTTTTATCTGACAACTATCAGCCTAAAAGATGGAGCAACCCGAAAGAAAATTTGCAGCAAAGCCACTCGCTCGAAAGTCCTACAAGCTTGGTCAAGGAACAGAGTAAGATGTGAGGCACAGGTTGTCTATCGCTCGACAGTCGTATGGAAGAGCAGAAGCAACATCCCCGCCCGTATAGTATGGTTGAAATACATGATGCAGAATCCATATCAATACATACATATACATACGCAAATTTTGAATTGGTTCGAATGTATCAAAACAAACACTGTTCGAACTTTTCTCTTAATATGACCAGGAGCTTTTGCTGCCAAGACTTCCAACGACACAACCTGTCTCCTACTTCTCAAATCCAAGCTTCCATCTGCTGTAAAATTATCGAGGGTGCCGTGTCTCATTCACCGATTCGGACTAGGTTCGCAAGCGGGGAGTGATGTCTTCAGCGAAGACTCAGTATAGCCAGATAGGGTCGTCTACCATGTAAGCGTAACGCAGAGTGGTACAATTGCTGGCAATGCTACCGTAAATCAGTACAAGCGGCCCGTAATGTTGTGATTACTAGGTGTCTCCTACTGTATAGTTCATGCGAATACTCCACGATGTTTCCACCTGATCTCGGAGACCGGCAGGCTCAGCGGCAATCACAACTTGGGAAAATTGCACAAAGCCTCCTCAGCACTCCGTTCAGCGACAGCAATCGATGATGTATGATGGATCAACACCCGACCAGTTTTCCAAAAGCCATAACTCGACGAGCGCTGCTGTATCTAGGTTTAACTGTACATCAATTTCTTTTTTCGCAGGTGTACAGAGAGCACCTACAGATACAACAGCTCTGCACAATCTAGGCCTCCACAAGGTCTTCCTAGACCACCGACACTTGTTTCAGGCTCATGCATGTTAGAAGCAGAAGTATCGGCCAAAAGGGCCACGACTTTCGCTACACGTCCATGTTAGGCTAAAGTTTTATTAGTTTCTTGTAGCTTTGGTATTAGTCAATCGAACATACTAAGCAGATAACGAATACCAAAGCCACTAGGAGATTCTATTCGGAGCTTAGCCTGGTGAACTGAATACGTGTACTGGGCTAGCTCATAGTGAATGAGGGTACCTATATACTTCTCTGCTGACCATTTGACCCAAGGATAGCTTTTGAGAGGCTGTTTAATCGACGTTAGTTTGATGGCAGCAGCAATCAAGCGCTGTGTACCATAGCTTGTGATTGACCTGTGTTGAATTTGATACTCTTCTCATTGGGAGGTCTCCAGGCCAGCCAAGCGATATCAGATGAAGGTCTCATATTCGTAAGATCCGTGGCTTCGACATCGGGGGCGACAGTGCTGATTTTGATATAGAGCACCATATCGTTTGGCGAAATTAGCACTACCTCTTCATCAGATACTTGAAGTCTCGATTCATCCAGCAATGACACGTAACACCATCCTTTTCGTTGATTGCAAAGTAGAACAAGGCTCCTGTAACCTGCCACAATGTCAGCACTTCAAAAGGACGGAGGGATAGAGGAGTATGGCACGCTGAGATCTGCCTCATAGGTTGTCGTATGCTTGGATGTCGATGTCTACGGTCTTATGGATAGGATCGCCGTGGGTGATGAAGACACGCTCCCAGTTTTTTGTTGTCGGCGGAGACCCCCTTCGCCTTTCGGACAATTCTTGAATTGAATGAATACTTTTCCCTGCACGTTTGGCATTTGAATCTTTTTTTGATAGTGGTCATGTAGCCCCATTCTAAATCTGTCTGTCTGTCAGCTGATGTATCGCAAATTCAAACGAGCATAACATACACTTGTGAGTAATTGGTGAATTGAATAGTTGCCCAGCTCTAGTATCGTGAGAGTGCATCATGGACCATGAAGTGCGTCCTTTGCTTGTGGCCTTGCTCAGCTCGTCACGCATAACTGAAGAGCCGTCCCAGCGCTTCGATAAGAGTGAAACATTGGTAAAGCTAGTATTGCTTAGATCTGAACTTGGTCCCTGAGGCTCACCTCTTGCCAGCTTTTTCGAGGCGTCGTTACGCAGCGACGCAGACGTGGCGAACAAGACCTTGAGCGGAGTGAAGAGCGCACTGATCATTGTTGTGGCTGCATTCGTCAGAGAATTACACTCACAAGTAGGAGATTGTAGTGATACAGGATGCGGACTGTGACCAGTCTGCTTTAGCTAGTGAGCCGAAAGTGAAGACGGAGCAGGCTGTTATGTGCTCCTTCTACTCGACACACCGGGTGAAGTCGTCATCTCAACGATTAGATCAATAGCTCAGAAATAGACACCTTCTGCCAATTTATAGCCTTTGGGACCGATGCGAGAACAGCCACATCAGTAAGCAAGTCATTGCAATCGCGTTCATCGAAAAGCCCTCAATGCACCCTCGTACGTTGCATGCATTACTGCGACTGCTCTATGGAATCCTCCTTATGTTTCTTCTCCTCAGGCTGGACCCTAAAGCGGTCAGACTTCTCATCAGCCCAGTGGGGTCGCGCATCGAAGCTGAATTTTAGTATCTCAGGCCGCTGATAATGACCAGCAGCGTCAATCCAGACCTTCACAGCACCAAGTTGCGCGAAGTCAATTTCTCCTTGTACTAGCTTTTCCTCACCACCAACATGAGGCCCCGCAATGAAGTTACAAAAGGGCGCTATGATGGATGACCATCCACCTCCTGCCTTTATCAGGTCTTGCGGTCCCAGATTCTCTTCCATCCAATTGAGACACGTATCGTCAACATAGTTCGAAGCAGTAATGACAAACACCTGCGCAGTCAGGGCGTGTGCTTTCATTAAAGCTTCAATCTGCGCATCAGCAACCTGTTCAAAACCAGCCATTGTTGAAAGGGCTGGCCAGGCTCCAGCGTGGATGTGCTGATTCTGCATAAGTAACGCCTGGCGGGCCCCATTCATAGTGTGCTCCCAGCAGGCAAGGCCGCCAAGATTGTATCCAAGCGATAGGGTCCAGTTGCGTAAGGAACTGCCATTTCCCTGGGCCCAGATGTAACGCTCCACATAGGTCGGCTGAAGCTTCCGATGGACGCCAAGGATCGTTCCATCGTTGTCCACAATGACCTGTGAGTTAAACAAAGTGTGCCCGTTTGCGACACGTTCTGAAATGCCGAGATTGATTGCAACGCCAGTACGGCGGCACGCATCCTGGATAGCAACCATGTCTTCTCCATTCGGTTCTACCACCATGCTCTCCTCAGCATACTTTGCTAATGCCCCAACTTGCTTCAGTGGAGCATAGCACTCAGCCCAGTACTATGGTCCTGATTAGAATGTGCATTCCAGCCGCCTTGTGGACAAACCGGATTGAATGGCTTACAGGATAACCAGGGATAAATGTCTCAGGAAACACAAGCAGCTTGACGTTTTCGTGAGCTGCTTGCTCGATCAGAGCAACTGTTTTTCCGATGGTCGCAGCCTTGTTCATATATACTGGAGAGGCATGTGCGGCGGCCACCTTGAATCTAGTCTGCTTCGCCGCCATCGCGCTGTGATTGTATCGAAGGTGTGCAGGATGATTGTACAACGAGTTCTCACAGTAGTGAAGATCAAGGGTGGATTAAAAGTGAGGGGTGCCCCACCACCCCACCGTGCCCGCTACCCAAGGTTCCACTCATTCCCGCTGCACGCGCGCCGATCCCTCCACGAGCCGCCTGCCCACATCGCAGGCCGGATCCGTCGACCATCAAAGACTGTTCGAAAGCCATGACCGTTATGTTACCTCATCGCCCCACGCAGGCCGCTTTGTTCGAAGTCACGCGAAAGTGGGCGGCATTAGCACTTCCGATCATACCCCACAATCTGATTCTCCCTTGCATGACCAGGGACTCGCCGTCCTCGAAACTGATTCCATTCAATCTTCCCTTGCGCTCGAACGAACAACTCTGCTCGGAGTCTTGAATCTAGATGACTTCTTGGATGCTGCCATGGCTACCGACTACTTTGCAGATCCACCATCAGCATTAGATTTGAATGAGTCGCGAACTGCCACCAACAATGCCATTGGAATCGTGCTTTTCACGCTGTCAGCGGTCTTTGTTGCACTACGGCTACTGACAAGGTTGAGGTTGAAGCGAGAGAGGCTTGGTCTGGACGACTATCTTATGTTGTTGGGGCTGACATTGAACGCTGGGAATCTTGCATGCTGCATAGCTGGTCAGTTTTCCATCCACAGTTTCCGATAGCAGATTGCTTGGGCTGAACAAGGCTTCAGGTGGCTTCTTTCACCTTGGGAAACACATATGGACTCTTAACCCATACTACATGCGCAAAATAACCATCGTACGAGCTTTGGGTGACTGCGGTTTCGTTTGCTAAACTCCTCAGATTACATTTGCATATGTGTATATCTATGCATGGAGCGTATGCATCATCAAGTTCTCTATTATTGCCTTCTATCGCCGCATTTTTGGCATGACATGGCTGGGCTGGTTTTGCGTAGCATTGACTGCAGGGTATCTGATCACCAATCATGTTGTACTGCCGCTATATACGAGGCCGCTGAATTACTATTGGAATCAATGGTATGGAGCTGGAGGTATTGTCGTGATAAGTGAAGCGAAGGTCAGTGCTCAATGCGACTACTGTCCTTGTTTGGCTGACCAGGGCAAAGTTCTACCTTGGTGTCGGTATAATCAACCTCTTTGGCGATGTTTGTATATTGGCCGTTCCCATCTCAAGGGTAGTACAGATGCGTCTTGCAAGGTCTCAAAAGATAGCGATGTCACTGATCTTCTTGCTTGGAAGTTTGTATGTGGTCCCTATATCGAGAATATTGATCCTGGCACACCGACGGAGATTTGAGTATACGTGTCGTTCACTGACAATGACAGTGTATGTTTCGCCTCCATGTACCGCATTATAACCATCGCTCGACTTGTAGAAACGACAGATATCAGCTGGGCCAAGAGTGACGTTTTCATTTGGTCCTCGGTCGAGCCCTCCATCGGCATCATATCCGGTTGCCTGCCGACTCTTCGACCACTGATGCTTCATATAATGCACTCATGGTTCAACTTCGTTCCCTCTGAAAGGTCTTCAAGCGGCCAAGGGTCACGATCAATTCGTCTGAACCCAATTGAGACGATTGGGAAAAGACGTGTACGCAAGATATCGAGGCAAGATACCCTTGGTGGCTCGCAGTTCACAGAGCTTAACAACGATGGTGATGCAGAAGGAGGGCAACAAGGTCAGTATGCAAGAGCTTGGAGGTCAGATGCTGATGAAGAACAGTGTTTTACAAGAAAAACAGTATATGCTCGGTATGACAGCCGAGTTTCTGTTGAGTGCAATGTGCCAGAGTAGCGTGACGATACTGTCATGAATGTGACAAGAAATCTCGGCTGGGATGAGGCAACACGCAGATAGGGTTGTGAGCAACATATCTTTCAACGCCATTTCGGTGGGTATAGATTCGTTAAACAGTGGTCAGGAAGCTGGTAGGAAGTGAGATAGTGGAGATAATGCAATCAAAAAGACAACGCAAACGTTGGCTGGTAGCCAAAGTAACGATGCTGACAGTAACGATGCTGACCATGACCAGAGTGGAGCCTACGGAGGTCGCTTTCCCTTTTCTGCACCTCACACCTGAATGTCATCTAGCAGAAACAACAAAACACCGAATTTCCGCTGCTTAGATACTACATAGATGAGAAGTACACCTCTCTTCTAGCCAGTAGCTTTACTATCTATTGAGAGCGCTAGATTCGTCTGTCGCTAAGGTTTCGCTCTAGTGCTGTAGGAAGAGTACAAAAATCAGATCAAAGCTGATGATACCGTTCTTCCAGACAAGATACTGGTAGCACTCTGTGTTTGTCTCCCGCCTCTACTTCTCCGCACCCCCTCTGTCCCCCACCGTTCCGGCCTCCACGTCTCGTTCTTCACTACCCACTTCTTCACACAGCACCTCCACAACCGCCTCACGCTGAAGCGTGACCCTCTTGATTCCCAACGTCGCCAACAGTCCCAGCGCAGCAACAACGGTGTACACCACAAACGCACCCCTCAACGCATCCATAAAAGCGCCCCTAACGACTTCCCTCTGCCCGTCCTCCAAGCTCGCCACAGCACTAGCTTGACTCACTGCCTCACCACGCACAAGCTGGGCCGCGAACGCTCTTGGCACACCTGCAGCAACAATACTGTCGAGCGAGCTGCGCATCAGCGCCTGGAATACGACTTGGCCTAGCACCACACCGATGGCGCCAGCGAGCATGCGCACGAACCCGAAGGTTGCAGTACCTACTGCCATATCTTTCGCTCTGATGCGGGTCTGTAGCGCGATGAGCGGGGTGTGGAACGTTGGACCGAAGCCTGCGCCGATAAGGACGAGGAAGCCAATGCTCTTGCCCACGTCGAAGTGCGTGGAGAGGGAAATCAGTGCCCCAATTCCTGCGCTTGTGAGCAGCATTCCAGCCTGCAGCCAGTCCATGAAGCGGCCTGTCTTCTCAATCACGAAGCCGGAAGTGAGAGAAACAAGGGTGAGCGGGATGGCGAGCGCGAGCATCAAAACGCCCGTGCTGGAGGGACTACGGCCCGCGACCAGCTGGAAATAAAGGGGGACGAAGTAGGCTATTGAGTTGAAGACCAGAGCGTCGAAGGCGCAGACGCTCAGGGCGCTGAGGTTCGAGCGATCTCGGAAGATGCGGAGAGGCATTATGGGAGATCCATGATGAGCGTCTTCCCACCACTGCGTAAGTGGGAAGATGGTATAAGCCAGGGCACTAAGGACGAGGAAGGCGATGACCATTGGGGAGGCGTAAGTTGTTGTGCTGCCGGTTTGTAGGCCGACAAGGAGAAAGATGGTCGCGGTTAGGATGGTGAAGATACCGAGCCAGTCGATTGAAGCCATGCCGGCTAGGAAGGGAGTACGGGGGTTGTGCAGGTGCAATGTGAAGTGGAGAAGGACGATGGCGAAGGAAACGATGGGAAGGTTGATATAGAAGCACCATCGCCAGCTGAGATTCTCTGCAAAGATCCCACCAAGAACGGGGCCCAGGGCTGATGCAACAGCCCAGACGGCACCCACAATTCCAAGATAGAAAGACCGGTCGCTGTTATTATTAGCCAAATTGAACAACAGCGATGTGTAGAAGACGACATACCGAATAGTGAACAGATCACTGACGCAGACATAGACCAAACAATTTACGCCCCCGCCCCCAAGGCCCTGGACTGCCCTCCCCGCGACCAGCATAGGTGCATTGACACTGACCGCGCAGATGACGCTTCCAATGAGGAAGACAAAATTCGCAATAAGAAGCACAGGCTTACGCCCAAAAACGTCGGCTAATGTCCCCCAGAAAGGTATCGAGGACGCATTGGCAAGAAGATACGCCGACCCAGTCCATGCATACAGGGAGTCTGGGATGTGAAAAGACTCCGAAATCGTCGGCAGTGCGGTTGGTATCAACACTGTATCTAGCGCTACGAGAAAAATAGAGGTGGAAAGAGCAACGTAGGCGAGGAGCACTGAAAGCAGTGGACGCGAGCTGTATGTATGCGGCAGAGTGGTCACAGTGGGGTCACTGTGTGAAGGCGCCAAGGACTTGTCTACGACTTTTGTTGTTGACTTGACGATTGCTGCAGTCGAGTCGACTGTCAAAGAGGTGTGTCGTGAGGATCTTTCTGAGGGCATACGGCTGTTCCTGACGTTGTTGGGTCCCAGTCTTGAGCCATCAGCTTCGCGTAATGATGGACTCGTAGCAGAATCTGCTCCTGACGTAATGTGCGCCATTGTGTGAACTTTTTAACGCAGGTACTGAATGAATTCGCACGTTGCGCGAAAGCCTGCTGTGACCGTACTAGCTTTTGTGAGCCACAAGGATAAGCACAGTCTTAAGTGGGGTCGCAGATGCGAATGGAGTTCCTGCTTCAGAATAGTCCCAGCAACAGCGATACAGCCCGGTTTATAATGGCAGTCGCCTGAGGTGTCAACCTACCTTCACTAAGAACTTCTAAAAGTGATAGTCATAGCTAAGCCCGGGGCTATTCCGGTAGTCTTGTGCTGCATAGACGCTTATGCAAGCTATGGTTGGTCTACAGCTCAGGGCCAGTCGGGAACCTTTTCGCGCATCATGCAGGCTCTTTGGCGAATTTATCGTGTCGCCGCAGTCGAAAGGTAGACGAATGAGCTCGGTCCAGTATAGTTCGCATGACCCGTTTGCAGAGGAACAGCCACTGCCGGTGATTATCAACAAAGCGCATATGGGTACACTCTCTTAGGGCTTGACAATTAACATAGCCTGCTTTTATGTACTTCCGTGAGGGGTCAGATCTTCGCAGTCGTGGGGACTGACAGAAAGAATCACCATTGTGATGTTCATCGTTTTGCTTTTCCGCTGGTAATTAGGGGTACAAGTCGGATGATTCGAACCTCAGCACCAATCAGCATTTCGATTGTTTCCAATCCACGTGCTGGTGCAATGTGAACTTGGGGTGCGCTTCGGATGGAAGCAGGGCACAGAACGCGCGGATACTGATCGTTCGTCGTACCTGCGGCTCGGAGCTGCTGTAGTGGAACAACGCATGCATGATGAAGAGAAGACTGAGCGTACCCGAACGACTAGCTTCGGCCCTGTTGCCGATGCGCAAGACGCAGGTCATGGATGGCTGCGTTGTCAAGCTTGGGTGCAACCTCATGCGTGTTCCAAGCTTCGTCCTCTTGCAGGCTTAGCGAAGTCTGGCTGCTGTGTCACTGACCTGGAGGCTCAGTCGCACTCGAAGCACGTGGTGATATTCAACTGAGACGATCACCTCCCCCAAGGCGCAGAGCGTTCAGGCCGATGCTGTCAGGCAGTGTGTCGTCAGCCACGCCTCCAGCGCTAAAGATCCTTGCCTTCTATCGAAATAGACGAGGCCACACTTTGACGTCGGGCCGGCTGAAGTCTCGATTTCTAAATCGCGTTCAAACAGTCAGCAGCCCAGTTGTACTGCGTTACTTGTACCAACCAGCGGACTCGTCGATAGGCGATGTGATCCAAAGTCCCACCGTGATGGACTTCAGGGCTCCGCGATCTGTTGTCAGACACTTCATTTTCCTTGTGCAGTCGTTCGAAAGATGCAATGGCATTAATTGTCTGGTCGCACGAACGCGGCACAGTGTGTGCTCGTTGTGGTGTGCAGATAGACGATTGGCTGATCTCGTGGGGATCAACAGCCGGTTGAGTCGAACAACTTGAGGTCAAAGGAAATGTGGGGAGGTAATGTGGAAGAACTCTATTGAATCTCGTTACAGCCAATTCGGTTGAGTTCCCTGGTAGCGGGTCATGCGACATCCCTGTTGTTGCATGTTGTGTAACACGCAACCCGGCCGAGCTGAACATGATGCTCTTGATCGTTAAGGAAAGTGTTTCGATCAGACTGCTCTCCAGTGGGTAATGTCTCTCGGTGCGTGATTCACATCTGCATTTCTTCGCATTCCTGTCAAGCATGGAAAGAGGTTGTGCGGAAACCAGTCGTTGTCCCGCGATCGATGCGCTGCGAGGTGCTCGTCTCACCGCCTTCTCCACGTTCGAGAAGTTCATGTTGGGGAACGTATCGCAAACAGGTACCCGCTTGCCGACTTACGAGGTCGCCGTCCATGCCTGCGAAGCTTTTCGCAAAGACTGACCGTACGACCTCGATCCACAATCGATCCAGGGTGGGTTTTCGAAATATTCTAGCGTACCCGAGAAGCTGGTGCTGAGTTCTCATAGACACCTAAGGAGTAGGAGATAAGCGCAGATCGACCCATCAATATACGGACTTTGCTATAGGTAGCTGTTAGCAACGAGGTCGCGGAGTTCAGCGACCCCATTAGCTCCGGCACAGACACAGAAAGGAGTATTGACAGGATTTGGTCATAGAAGACAAATTGATATAGTAGCCGCATGTGCCAATTACCTACACCCGGCGGCTGTCCTTGGCAGCAACGGCCGCCGAACTGTCGATCGCCGCTCTCACCGCCACGTCCTACGGGTCGGAGGCGCTTACATCGTAGAAAAATCTCCATACACCAGCCGACAAAGCAAGACATGCTTCGAGGCTGAAGAGAACGTTTGCGGGGCCGCGGTGGCGATGTCTTACACCGTGGCATGCAGCCAACGCGGATCAAAATCGCTCAGAAACATCATAAATGTGGTTTCAAAATGAGACAATCCACATCGTCATCTCGCTTGTAGCCCATACTGTCGTTCGTGAATTCTCCTGGTTCTCACGGCGCTTTCGTTTGTTTTGACATGACAGTCGTGCGAAAGCACCGCTTATCTCGGCACTGATAGCAACAACTATACCAGCGTGCGAACGAGCTGTTGCTGCAGTGATAGCACGCCAATATGTTCGAAATGCGACTCATGGATTGTCGATGAAGGGGAGGTTTAACATTGGGTAACAGTGTGGCGACGAAGCTCGCCGCAGTAGCTGAAGTAGAAAGCGCTTTACGGCCCGTCCACGGGCCGCTGCACAGGCCACGTCCTTCTTCAGTGTCTTTGATCTTTTCTTCGACGAACTCTTCCCCAGCGATCAGTGACTCCTCCGAAATCCTGGACTTTCTCTGTGCTAGTTTCTTGAATCACTGGTAAGTCAGTCGTGCTGCTAAGAGCATCTTTGAAATTAACGCGAGGGGGTCTCATGCTCAGGAAGAAAGTTAGAACCCGTGCATTGAATTGGCGCAATAGAATTGATATAGCAACTATAGCACTGTTCAAACCTTGTCTGATTGGTCAAAATCGTATGCATTGCCGAACGGCCGATCAAGGTAGTCCTTGAGTATCTGCTCTTTCGAGACGTAAGAAGCAGCAACTTCTAGCCCCCCCGTCTTGTCAAGATCTAACTGGTCCTTGACATCGTCCGAGAACTCAATCACCATCTGGTTTCGGTACCACGGTGCAAAATGGACTTCTTGTAGTCAGGCGATGTCATGTGATTCGTGTGTCACTTGGACTTACTCATTGCAAGCATGACCCGAGGCTCAGTGGTATCGTTGGGCTTTCCCCCGTGCCAGAGGCGAAGATCGCGCACAATGATACTACCCTTCTTAATAACCGCCTGGCAGGGGCCACGGACGACTCTTCTGGCTTCGAGAAGGTCTTTCTTGATTCTTCCACTGGATCGCTCGCCGTGCGCACCTTCTTGGTCGGCAATGGTGGTACTGGTGTGAGTACCGAGCCATATTTCTAATGACATCAGCACCTTGACTTTGACCAGTCAAGCGCAACAAACTGACCTGTGGATCCGTTCTCAGGTGTCATCGTTACCAAAGGCACATTGACAACTAATGCAAACGGTATTGAGAGATGATCGAAGTCTGCATCGTTGTGGATTGGCTGGGAAGCGGGTGGCGAGTCTTCTGTCGGAGGAAGGGCAGTATTGCCCGACATGAAGCGCAACACTGGACGGGGACCAAGGCAGGTGGAGGTGACTTGTGTGACAATGGGATCTGAATATCAGAGGCTTAATTGGTATACTGAAACCCACATCACGGATTGGTGTCACTTACTCGTGTATATAGAACTGCTGTACCATTCTGTGGTCATGGGAGGATCTTGTTGGATGTTCCCCTTGTTGTAGTTGAAAGGGCTTTCTTTTCTCGACTGCAAGTGGTATGCATCTTGGACCATTTTTGCGTTTAAGACGTCAAGGAGTTTGTGGTCGACCACATTTTCTAGTACAACAAGGCCGTCACGGTTTAGAGCACGGACTGCTATCTCGATATTGTGTTGTCCAAGATGGCCTTCGTGCACTTCTGATGCCGAGGGGACGATGGAAACGGGAGTAGAGGGCAGAGACATACTGAGGCTTGGGGATGGCGATGAGCTATCGTAGAACCTGTTCGAAGCGAGCAGCGAGGGAGATCTTATATAACAATCAGACGATCAGATATTGCGTGCTTGAATTCGTCCAATCCACATATCCTGTGTTGGTGGTACTTGTCGAAGCCAGCGACCTTTTGGTGCGGCCTTATTGGTACTCATTGCCGAAAGTGTTAGTGAGGGCTTCCAAGGAGGTGATCTCGGCTACACTAGCCTATAGTAGGCTAGAGTGAGTGATCATTGATGTAATCCAGAGGTTGTCAGCTTCGGTAACACTAGCCACACACGGCCTATATCAGGGACTAACTTCGAAGAGGGCGAAGTAAAAGTAATGGCCTCTAACTTTATCCCCAATTCTGTTTTACGGAGTCTCAATCGTCGCGTGCTTGATCGCGTTCTTTAATTCTTCTTCCAGTGATCTCGCAGACTGATGATGATATCATCCACGGGCCAACCAGTTGCAGCACTGCATTCAGAGAGCAGTGTCTCAAGTGCTTGACGGTGTGGTGGGGACTGCAGATAACACCCACCTACGTAATCAGCTCTTCTTACAAATGAAACATTAGAGGTTGGTAGGCTTACAAAAGGCCATGGGTCCGAAAGCATTCACGCGCGCTGCCTCATCCGCGTTTGTCCACGTGAGCCCGCAAACTTGCAAAGCTTGTTCTTGTGCAAAGTTCAGGTTGCGAACGCCAAGTTGAATGTCTCCGGGGCATGGATCATAGAGAAAAAGCAGCATCTCTGCCACCGCTCGGTATTGCTGTGCCGCTGCTGCGGGCAAATAGATGAGCGCAGAACGCACAGGACGGTCTTCCGTGGGTCTTTCTTACTCTGATACGGCTGTAACATCCACAGCGACGGGAACGGGTTGCCCTCTTTAGCCGCATGGCTGAATGGTTCATATTCTGTGGGCAAGTCTCTCTTCCACTTCACCAGCTCTGATTGCAATGACTTCCAGTGCACGACCCGGTCTTGAAGCAGCTGCTGCTGAGTGGTGTGTGTAAAGCAGAAGTTGATAGTCTTTGCCAAGATATAGCTTATCTCATCGGATGGGTGGGTGCCCTGAGGATAGTCGCGCGTATGACCGTCAAAAATCTGACCCATGCGAACGCTTCGACACTGGATAAGCGCGACTGTGATCTCCTCACGGAGGTAATTCCAAGCGCCGACTTGCAATATGCCCGACTGCGAAAAGTCGATGGGGCTGCTTGTGGCGTACGAGTAGGCGCCGAGGAGATGGCTCTCCATTTCTAAGCTTCCTGTCTGGCGTGAGACCTGCGCGTTATAGAAACTGCTGCGCACTCACCGTTGATAAGCTCATGGGATCTGAGCAGACATGCTGCAGCCAACTTGCTATCCCGGGAGCTGTTATCGACGACCTCTATCGAATGTAGTATATCAGTCACACACGCAGCATGGAAAGCTGTCGCAACCTCACCATACATGCCATGCAGCTTGTTGAAGTGGCAAGCAGAGAAAGCAATGACCGCCTTGAAGAGGACTGAATTGTGCAAAGCTACCTCTGGCACAACAAGAGAAAAAGTACGCCTTGGATCGTTCAAATCGTACCACGCTGCAAGAGCTGCGATGTAATGTGCGAACAGCCTCGCAATATCGAGGTTTTGCAGTGCTGCAGTGGGGTTGGTACATGCTAAAGCATGAACACCTTTCAAAGGTGAAGGCTGTCGAAGAGATAAGAGAGATGAGGGCGTTGACGGTGCTCTGCAATGATGGTAATCTTCAACAGAGTATAGAGCTCAGTCAGTATACATGGTAAGTGTTGTCTGACCTTACACGCAGGTTGGCTCACTTTGATCACCTGAATTACAACTCCGTTCTGAGATCGCAACTTCACCTGACGCTGGGCTTGCGATCACAAAACGAACCGTGGGAGTCGGTCGAGTGCATTCGCGGCTCTTAATGGCACACTTCCTACATACAGGAAGCTGTCCATCGCCTGCACAAATGTTTTAGCTTGGTCTAAGAAAGGGCGTGTGCAAAGCTTACACTTGATCCTACGCCGGAGGCAAGTAGTGCTGGTTCTGAGGTCAGCGCTATTTCGCGCATGTTGGCAGAAATATTGCAAACCATGCTGGTAAGGTCAGTGGTCGATTGCGAAGCTGTGGGTCGTCAACTGACAGTTTGGTGGCGCGGCTCTCGGCATGGGAGAGTCAATTCATGTTACTGAAAGAAGATATTATGAGCCTAATCGAGGTTTCATTTGACGTGATATCGCAGAGTGGATGGCGTAAGTGAGGAAACCCATGCTAAGAGCTGAGATCTCACCAGTAGAGAAACGCGCTTACCCGATGAAGCTACCGTTAGCGGCCCCCCCTAATCTTTGCAGGTACATCAGGGTACGCTCAAACCCATGAGGTAATTGGAATCTACGGGCCTGATCGCATTACGAAATGGGAATAAGACGGTGACCAGCAAAGAAAGCAACTTTGTGCACGTCATCAACACGTTGTTCACCCAGTCATCCGCGAACCACTTGACCAGCACCAGCGAACTGATTCAATGAAATCTGGCCAACCTACTCAATGTGACATTTCAACCGCTACGATGCCTCATTTTGGTTCCGTGGAGCTCAGTGCCGCTCAACAGTGATCTCGACCGCATCCTCAATGCAACTGCGATCCCACCCAAACATCAAATTTGTACAGAACGCTTTCGATACATATACAGACATCGGCGTGGCATTCTTCCTTACTATGATATTCACATGGATTAGATTCATTTTACAGAACCGTACAGTCACGGCTCTCAGCCCAGATTTCAGCCAGTGCTCGCGGCCATCACCGCGCTGCGAAAGCTTTGCTACTGTCTCCATCATCGCTACAATCTCGTGCGCGACCTTGGAAGCATGATATGGAGGCATAATCCGAAGGTCTATCTTGGCACCTGGAGATACGTAGATCAAGCGCAGAAGGGGAAGCATATCGAGCTCGACACCTGCGCACGCGTGACGTGTCAGTTCCAGAACCAAATTTGTCCGGTAGTGCGCCAGGCTATGGAAAGGTGGTAAGGCTTTGCCGGGACCAGATCTTGAGAAGACAAACGTGTCGAGATACGTAGCCACGTGAACCATAGATACGCCAATGCGTTGTTCGACGCAGAGCATAAGCGTCTCATGTCGCAGCAAGCGGCACACCTGTGTCAGCGCGTCCCAGGAGAGTGGACGTGTCTCACTGTTATGATGTGTGTGGCGAAGACGTCCGACTGTGCGTGTAGATGGAATAATGTACCTGTAGATATTGTTGTGTATCTCTGGGCGTAATTAGTATGTGTACGAGATGAGTCGTTGGGGATTCCCAGAATAACATACCACCAGGAAGAGTTAGAAGGGGAGATCTTCGGCTCTTGGCTATTCTGTCTGTGATTGTCGACATCCTGCTCAGGGTAGAGATGTGTAACGATGCAAGTTGAAGATTTGAACGAATCGAGAAACTATGACTAGACACGAGGAAATTCTAAGGAATACCTTGTGAGTTTTGAGTGAAAGCCATTGCATCCACTGAAGCTGCGATTGCAGCGGATCAATTGCGGTGAAAGTATCAAAGCAACTGAAGCGAATGACCGACACGTCCGCGATAACAGCGTCAAATGTGTGCTTGCATCATGAAAATCACCGTGGTCGTATGATGCGATTATTGATTGTTGATGATAATTCTCTGCACAATGTGAAGCTACACAGACAAAAACAAAACATACGCGGTGCTATCGAAAACTGACTATGCATTATTTTCGTGCCTGTATGGAAACCAATCCGAAAACAGACAGGAGATTTGTCAGTGCCGGTCGACCGCCGTTGCGAGGGTCGCGTCCGATCGCTTCACCAAGTTCATTGCGCCTCTCAGGCTGCAAGTGATCTTTGTATAGTGGTTGCGCGTGTTGAGCGTGTGACACCAAGTGTGTATATACTTGTGTGTGTTGCGAGCGTGGAAATGCTGGTCAAAGCACCAAAGACCGCAGGCAATGAGCACATACACACGGGTATGTTCCGAAGACAGCAGGGTCTTGATCTGCCACGAAGATCCGCGGAGTCGAAGTGTGGGCCAGACCGTGCCTGATCATGAGTCGTACGACCGGGGTGCGGGTGCAGACACCCGAATTACAAACAAGTGGCGAGATCGCATCGCGTCCCACGCCAATAATTGCAAGACCCGTAGTGTATGTTTCGTGAATTATTAGTTCAGAGGTAGCGATTATCGATTTCAGGTCCAAGTTTGCCATTCGGGCTTGCGCTGATTGGCGCTTTGCTGAGAGTGGAGATCGGAACGGCAGCCTTCATCCGGTCGCTCTTCGGCGATAATCGGCCATTCGGGATGTCCAGGTATTTGTGGTGATCGAGACTGGCGAAGGAAAGACACTAACGACTTCATCGAGCGTGGCGATTTTGGCATAGCTGGTAGCGCCTCGATATCTGTCCCGCTCGGGATACCGGGAGAGTTCAGACTCGAAACTTGCGAATTGCGCCCGGTGGTGAAGTTCCCCAACTCTATATCATCGTAGTAATGAGCGCAGATCATGTCCATGGTATCTACTGATTCGCGTAGATCACGGTGAGCCGGTTTGACGATTGTAGAAAGTGCTGGTGGGTGGTCGACGTGGAATTGTTTCTGAACCTGTACACCGCCATGCCGGTCGACAGAGACGTTCGTGTGAGGCTCAGATAGGTAACCATCCCTACTGTGCGAAGTGCTAGAGTTGGAGAAGAAGTTGGAGAACTTCTCCTTCATCAGCCCTGCTGAGGACTTGCTGGACTGCGTTCCAGAAAGTTGATTCTTTTGTTCGGAATCTGCTGACTGTTTGACACTCGAAGTGAGCTTGTCGTGGAAGAAGTGCTTGAAGAAGACCTTGAGCGTAGGGGCGTTGGCACAGAAGCAGCCTACATGCAGCTCCAGCAGAGTGACGATGAATAGATCCCAGGTGACCCAGGTGACGTCGTAAGTCTCAAAGAACGTTCGCCAGCTGTAGTAAGCGCGCATGGCTCCCAGGGCTGCAACACCATATCCAATGGCGAAGATACCGAACAAGGCAACCTTCTGGCGCACCGGAATACGGAGATCCCAGTACAAGAACGTTGGCAACATGGCAGTGATGAGATCTTGGAGCGTTGAGACAATACTTGCCGCGAAAACATCTGCTCCTTCGTTGAAACACCGGTACTGATAACCTCTCATTATCTTGGTGGCGTTAACCTGATCCCAGAATGCTGAGATTGGTTGACACCCAAGGATAGGCGCCAGCGTGAAAGCGACAGTGGACGTAACAATGAAGCCGATTGTGATCCATGTTGCCCATCGGAAGCGGTTCGAAACGACGCGGGAAGACAAGCGTCGGTAGAACAGCAGGATCGATATCTTGATCAGACCAGATGCGATGCAGAAGAGGCACAGGATCGCAAGAACGTATTTACGTGAGACCACAACGCCTTTAGGATTCTTGAATACGTTCAAGTCCCAGACGTGCCGATCAAAACCACTGCGAGCTGCTACTTGATGTTAGAGAGTCAACAATCATGGATAGATACACATACCGATTGGGAAAATTGCAGTGAGTGCAATTGCGGGTATCTGACGCTCGTTAGTTAATTGCTTGCCGCGGGTGCTGCAGACCTTACGGTGCCAGCTATGATTAGCCAATCGTCCCAACCAGGACTGCGCTGATGGAAGACTCTGACCCAAAGGCGTGCCATCAACATGGCAAAGGTAATGGGACCAAAAATGCATGAGAGTATGAGTATTGTGTTTGGCCTCGTGATTGGGTTGACGTAGTTGGGTCTCGGCCATTGCAGGATCTCTTCGATCGGAGGATGAATACCTCCTGGCATGATGCGAACAGAGATCAAAGTTGTGTCTGGTACAGATCAAATTTGCATGTACATAAAGAGGAAATTCTTGTAGAGATGTATTCCTGTAGACATGGAAAGTGGTCATGACTGGGAATCGCCTGCCATTAAAACGCCACGGCCTGTGGAGACGGATCACTAATGGGGGTGTGGGCCTTAGAAGGGAACGGTGTCAAAGCTGCAAAGTGCCTTGCTTCTGCCAAAAAAAATCATAGTTTCAGCCAGTGCACCTGGGAGTCAGGTCCCTAAATTTCTGAACTTGCGCTTTTCCGGGTTACAGCCTGCCCGATGTGTTTTCGATCATGCGGTGTTACAGAGTAGATCTTGACAGTGACAGTCGACGCCCAGTACTGCAGGTTGCCCAGTAAAGAATTGCTGTTGCACGTCCGAAGGAACCCGCGCAATATGTGACACCTGCACATGCAGGGGACCAACTTGGCAATTGAGTTCGCACCGTTGCGGATGAACCAGCTTAGCGTGGTATTGAGGACATGTCGATTGGCGGAGATTAATGGTACAACCACTGGGCACGTACCTAGCCATCGGAGATCGCCCCAGGTACTAGAATACTTAGTAGTCTTTCTGTCATTGTCTTCGGAGCCCCCTGTGCCCCTTTGAGCGCGATGCCGCTGACTTGAATCGCGGTCGATGCAACAACGATGGCGATCGTCATAGACCCAAGTTCGTGTGCTGTGAAAACAGTGCTTGCGGCATCTTGCACGGTGAATTTTGTAGCGCTAGTGTTTTTGAGAATTGCTTTTATCTAACGTCTGAAATCGAACGGGTGTTGATGCAGTTTTGGATGCTTTGGGAATAAGTGGAGTGGATTGCCACGAGGAATACAGCGGGACCTTGCTCTTTAGAGTTTGGCTTGAAACGGCTTTAGACTTTTGGGGCCGCCATGCACCACTTGCGGCATCATTACCACCATTACCAACAACCAAGGCGACAATTGTGCAGATCGGTTCTTTTGATATATCAGTCGTTCCCAGAATACTATTGCACGATGTGCAATCTCGCGAATCTGAACTGGTTCAAGGCTAAGTAATAGCATCAAGCTCACCTATACATGAAGAGCATTGTACCGAAAATTCACTAATCACAGGTCGCGAGGCGTGAAAGCCGTTGCACTCAGCACGACCCGCGACGCAAAAAAGCAAGTGCACACTGGGGGCTCCGCAGCCCCGAACAGGCGGATGACACGCGAAGGATCGCTGCTCGTCTGCAGTGCCCCTCTATCGGAATGATGTCGCCTTTGGTCAAACAAACCACGCGCCCGTCTAGACACCGATGCAAAGCTCCCGAACAGATTGTCAGTGTCAGTAAAATGTTGCTTTTGGCGTGGCATACGATAGACATCCGTAATGATGCGCGTATAAACTCACTGCCTTTTCTGGACGAGTGCATGCAAGATCAAGCAGCACCTGCAGCATCATGCAGATTGACCAGGTCACCGTGGACCCAGTTGCTGTCACATGGTTCAGGTGGCAGTGAGTTTTCCGCACTTTTGCAGACTAACCTCAAGCCAAGTGGAAGCAAAGCCGTGGCATGCTGGTAGATACCTGCGGGGACCGACCTTAAGACTCAAAAGCACTATACCCACGGCGCCACGGTGGTGATCAGTTTGTATGTGTAGCACGTAAGGCGTTCAGTACACTGAATCGGGCCGCCGTCTTATGACGCGGATGCATGCCGCTGGTGATGGCACTCGAGTGAAGATAAGAACCGGATTCTTCAAGGATCAGCAGAAGAGAGGCTCCATATGCTATCGAAAAGTCACTCTTCGGATTTTGATGCATGAGTGACAAGTGCTCGAGATGAAGGTTAAGACTCTG
>JUDZ01009663.1:0-38619 GCA_000812845.1 Stagonosporopsis tanaceti | reverse complement strand
GGGGGGGGGGGGGTAAAAGTGTTGGTTTGGATGTTAAGGACTGGGTCGGGGCTAGTGGTGAGCTGGGCTAAGATGGGCTAAGGTGAAGGCTAAGGCTGAGGGGGTAGTATGGAGGTTTGAGGGATGTTGTGTAGCAATAACATGAGATGAGACTTCGAATAGTCATTGCACGATCGATATAGAGGTCCTGCTGCAGCGTGACGGGTGAGCGAGTCCGCTGACGTCATACTTGCCGTGTCATGAACAGGATGCTCGACTTCGGGATCTGTTGCGGGTCGTTCATTTAGAAGCGCAAAACGAAGCAGCCTATTCCCAAGAATCATTAGAATGTGGTGGTATAGATTAGAATGCAAGATCGGTCTATATGCAATGCAGGGGTATCGGTCTACGCTGTAGCTATCTATGCCTCTAAAAGCTTCTGCACCTCCTTCACCAGCATCCTGTCCTCAGCGGAAGGGGCCTTGATCTTCCCCACTGTCCCAGCGGCATCCATAACGCGCCAGAGATCCCTAAGTTCACCGTCCAAGTCTGCGCCATAGGCGAGCCAGCCGGTGGCAATGAGCGCCATCTTCTTGTTTTCATTCCACTCCTCCTCAGCACCCAGTGTCTCAAGCAAAGACGCCAGAAGCTCTGTTTGCTCAGAATCCTCAAGCTCAGAGGCAGATGAGAGCGTGTGCGCGAGGTTGCCGCCGAACTTTTTCATGCGTACCTGATGGTTCGAAGATGCAAGGTTCATCGCAAGACTTAGTGCTGAGGCCTTGAGCGCAGGATGTTTATCATCAAGGAGGGATGTGGTCAGAATGGAGATGAGAGTCGAAGATAAGGGTGCTGACAGAACGTGGGGAATGAAGAGTGGAGAGCTGAACAAGTTGCAAGAAAGGTGCAAGGTCGTAAGACGCAGTGGGTATGGCGCTAAACCACCCAGTTTCTCCATGTGTTGGAGCAGGTGATGAACAGTTGCCGGTGTACCCGTAGCGCCCTTGTGCTCTTCAGCAAAGAATCCGGCAACACGAACGTCCGTGAGGGCGACTCTAAGAAGGTCGTATGCAGTGAACATCAATTCTGGTGTTAGCTGGGCCGTGCTGTTCCTCAGGAAGCTGGCAAATTGCGTCAATTGCGTCAAGGGCGCCTCAATAGCCCCGGATTTTTCGCGAGTGTTGATGAAGGACACAATGGACGAGACTGCAGGATCTTTGCCAGCCTCGCCCATCTTTGCGACCAGCTTTTCGAGCGGTGGGATCTTTGAGAAGGTGACCGGACGTTGACTCTGACGTAACAAATTGGGCGTGCTCGAAGAAAGATGCGGATGCGGTGGGAAGGTGGCGTTCAGCAATGACTCTACATTGCTGCGCAGCTGTCGAGGATCAGCACCACTCCACTCATCTCGCTTGTCTCCTTTGCTATAAGTGATGAACGTAGGTGTCGCTCTGACGTTCGGGTAGCGCGTGTTGATTGAGCCGTCGGCGCGTGTGAAGTCGATTTTCAGGAAGATGCATTTCGAGCCTGCTTCGACAGCAAGATCGTCATACGGCTGGTAAACTAGCTTGCAAGGGCCGCAAGTTGCACTGGTGAAGAAGATGATGGCGCTACGATCTTTAGCCAGAGACAATAGTCTGTCGACCTCTTTGATTGTTGTGACATTGTGCACCCGCCCTGTTTCGGCTGCGAGAGCAGTGCCATTTGTAGCAGTTGTCGTCTTTGCTGTTCCGTTGGCGACGCTTGGGGTGGGTTGTGAGCGTGCTGAAGCGGCGGGTTGCACGGGTTGTGGTGTGGGTGCTTGTGTAATAGGCCGCATCATAGCGTCGAGCTGCGGTCTGAGCATCTGGCCAAAAGGCGTGTTGAGGACGTCCTGTGGTAGGCTGGTGATGTGAGCGGGTATGCCCTTGCCAACGAGGAACATGGCGAAGTCGTTCGAGAAGTTGTTGCAGTTATGCATGAATAGGTCATATGACTTTGTAGTGTCAGTATGCTTTCCGTGTGACAGTCCAGGACAAGACATACCTCTGCTGTATATATTGCCTTCAACGACTCGAGATACTCAAGGATAACCTCAAGAGGCAAGGATGTCTGTCCAAGCTTGATGACTTCCATCGGTCGACCGTGGTGCGTCATGCCAGCTCGACATGTTTGGATGCCTCCACCATAGTAGTATTCGATGCCCTCGAGAACGATTGATGTGTGGTATACGGCGTCTATCTGAATTCCGAGGAACTGTCGTGACATGCTACGTGCAAGACCCTGACCATGTCAGCTTCAAGTCTCACAGACACCATGCATGCGCTTCGGCAGCGCTTCATCAAAGGCCTACCTGAGAGAGGTCGTACACGTACAGCTGCACATCCATCTTGACGGCTCCGTGTTTGACCGCGCAGTTTTGTTCGTTTTGCGAATCTGCGCAAGTTGAGGTGTGTAGAGCAGAAGAATGAAACGTCTAAAGTCGCGCGACCAAGCTGGCACCTGGGTCCGTAAAGTTTTGTAGTGTCCGTTGCAGGCAGCGGCGGTGACAACTGCTGGAATGTTCGTGAATGATGACGACCGCCACTTCCCGAGGTCGCGTGTCAAACAAGGGTCCGACGCGCGAGCACATGACTCGCTGGCTACCATGTTTCTGCAACGACACCATTCACCACCATTTCAAAGACATTTTATGGAGCTTTGAATGAAACAGTAGTGGGATTCCTCTTACCAGAGAGTGGCCCATTTGTTCCACTTAAGGGCTCAATGATATTGAAGTGTAAGATCTGAAAGCTATGAGAAGACGAAGCCAAAAGTTCAGGCTGAGCGGAAACATCACTGGATAAAGAAAAAGGTTTATGTATGAAGCCAAACAGTTCAGTATCTTATAACACTACGGCTCCTGATTTTATCGCATGTAAAGCCGCATCTTCGAAAGCCAATATGGCCGATGTGCCTTTCCTTCTCCAAACACATCCTCAGCTAGCTTTGGTTCAAGTACATGGTCATCAAGATCCGAGACCAAATACTGCTGTGTCAGAAACAGAGCAACCTCTGGAGACGAACGATCTACAAGCGCATACCGCTCCTAAGCAGGATCCAGATCCATGGCATCGCCGATGATAACTGCTGGGCCTTCTCTTTTCTTGCCGTAGAACATATCAGCTATGACCTGCATCAGCGGGTATCCAATGGGCAGAAAGGCAGTTAGAACGGTTGTGTTCGAATCGATTGCGAGTAGGCCATCTGGGTCGGAAGCAAACGTCACCGTACCAGAGTACATCTCGCGGATCAGCTCTTGGTCCTTCTGTGTGTGACAGGGATCCTGGAGTATGATTTCGATGGGATACTGTCGGGCGTAATTTCCTCGGTACGCTTGTTGTAGGCGGCTTGCAGTAGTGAGAGCAGTCATGTGCTGCAGCGAAGACTCTTAGAACGCCTTTTCGTGGCTGAAAGCGCCGAGGCCGGAGCACACCATCTTAGTGATTGGCTTGAATTGCAACACCATCTTGTCCGCAATCTGTAAGATCTTCTGGCGCGAGTTGCTTGATTGCCAAAGACGCTTTTCCTTTTGAAGGACACTCCGGTACCTCTGCATGATTTCCATGCTCTGATGAGCTTTGTTACATGACAAATTTTCGACTACAAGGACATATGGTACGGGTACCCATCTGTTCCTGCCCTGCAAGTCATTGTTCACCCGCAGAATGCGGTCTGTTTTTGAGAATTTGCAGAAGTTGGCTTGGAAGCTAGGATGCAGCTCTGTGCGCGACATCAGTCGAATGTTGACACGACTATAGGTGCTTTTTGCATCGTCGTCGTCATCCTGCGAGCCGTCCCACACACTGTATTCTCCAAAGCGGGTCTTGTGCTTGATGTCGAAAAAGGTTCGATGGTAAGCATCTCTTTGCACTTCCGCTTGGATGGCAATTTTCTGATCGCGGATCTTTCGGAGCAGATTGGTGGTAAATATCGCTCCTGTGCCCAACTTCTCTTGAAGCTGTACCAGGTCAAAACTCATGTGATAGACTTTTTCCTGATTATCTTCCTTGTTCCAGTCTAAATTTGAGATTTCCAATGTATCAGAGAGTGCTGAGTACATGTTTGAGGTTGTCGTTGCGGACATCGTGTGAAGGTAGTATGATGAACGAAGTGATGTTTGAATGGATGAAAGTGAATAGAGAGGCCATATTTCGCAGGCAGATAATATACATGATCAGGAAAATTGGGGAACAGTGAAAACGTGGTTCGGACCCCATCGCGTCAAGTGAACTACGCTGGCTTTGGAGAGGATGCGATGTGAGGGAGTAAAGACAAGAAATAAATCACGAAGGCGATAGAGTCTAAGAACGTGTGCAGCGCCACCCTATATGTCTGTCTATCTGCATGCTTTTCAAACAGTGCTGCTTGTCTTTGATGTTTGGCGAGTGGTTTGATATTTGTCTAAGACCTGGGCCACCAACTCTTGAGTGCGAAGTGTAAAGTTCTGGTACAGCCTTCATCTGGTACAGCCATAACATGATTACAGGGCGGCGAACCACTACCAAAACCGCATGCACGCAGTCACTTTCGGTCTCGGTAATGCACGTGTTTAGGTTGAACTGTGCCACAAAGGTCAAAGCATTTCTCGATGCTGCAATACCCTATCAATAATGTAACAATCATCGTACTTGCGAAGGGGCAGGTACTGCTGTAAGTGACAGGCAAGTGATGTTCCATGGACGAGGCTTTAGCTTGGACGTCAGACGCGGTGTCGCGGGTAGCTATAGGGCCGGTATGTAACGGTCGCATAGTCGCGCGCCACGGTTGGAGGGAATTGCCGGTACCAAACCCAAGACTCCTTAGTAAGCGCCAAAGTCTGGCACTACCGGATTTGTAAAACGACATCTGCATTTTGAGCAATAATCACACCAGGATACAAATGTATCTGCCACCTCGGCGGCCAATTCGAATCCGAGCATGACCCTGTTCTTGTGATTTTCCGACGCGAGCAGGGGATAGCGCAATGCCACCCTACAAGAAGAGATTGTCGACCCACTGTGCCTTTCCACCCCGCCTCGCATTCGCTTTCTGAACACGACACCGTCGAGTGGTTGCATCGAGGGTGACCCAGCCAGAGAACGGGAGAGCGACCACAAGCGCTGCCTTACTGGGCAGTGAAGCCCCAATGCCGCGTCTAGGCCATAAGAAAAGCCGCTTGGGTTGCCGGCAGTGTAAGAACCGCCACGTGAAGGTACGTTGATCATGTAGCTCCACGCCTATTCGCCAAAGACCAACGAAAGCATTAACTGAGATATCGACAGTGCGACGAGCTCAAACCGTGTACTAATTGTGCAAGACATGGCGTTCAGTGTAGTCTCATCACGGATCCCCCGCCTTCCGCCCCTTCCGCCGTAACCGGTGGTAGCAGTATCGCTTCGAAACGAGAACGCGACAGCAAAGTATTAAATGAGCGCGGCAAAATAGTAGGTTCACACAGTTATCGTGTGACACGTGGCTAAGAGGCACGCAGGATTCGTCGAATTCATCACCGTCTTTGCACATCGATTACGTCTTGAACCTTTCGGCCCTTTCTTCTGGCGATGGAGCTTCAGAGGGAAGTTCTCCAAGCTCGCAACCAGATCAATTTCCATTCTTGAGGCCGTTTATCCACAAAGCCCCAGCTGACCAGTCAGACTTGTGGGTCCGCGATGTAGAATTGATGTTCGTAGGCCTTCATTCGTGATGATAATAATACTAAATTTACGCAGGCACCATTGGACCATCGAGGCTTTCGATGAGCTATCACAGAGAGAGGACATGAGGCACACATGGAGGGTCAATGCACCAAAATTTGCTGTTACGCATACATTCTTGATGCACGAGATTCTTGCGTTTGCGGCTTTTCACAAAGCTTCACAGCTTGACGATCGGCGATCAGAGTACTATACTCTGGGGATACACCACCAAGATCTTGCCATTAAAGGGATGCGCCCAAAACTTCAAAATATCAGTCCAGAAGAAGCGCCTGCCATTGTCGCTACGTCAACGCTTCTCACATTAGGTGTATTCGCTTCTACTGGATTCGAGGCGAATTGTGCGGAGATACCTTCGCCTCCGTCTGCCATTGATGGCATTCTGAACATCTTCTCGCTCATGCAGGGCATGGGCAATGTGCTAGCACTTGCGCACACACATGTGCTTGATTCTTTCCTCGCTCCAATGTTCCGCGATCCGCTGGAGTCAACCCCTTCGCAGCCATTACTCCAGGAAGTGATACAGCATGTACCAAATCTCATTTCGTTCATTGAAACAAGACAGGATCTCTCTGATCAAGAGCGCGGCGAGTTCCTGAGGGTCATCGCTCACTTTGAGCCTGTGCTCAAGGTCGCGAGCCCTCCCAGGGTGGATAATCGCGAACTTCGATTCTTGTTCTTCTGGCCGTTGCATCTCGATGCCACCTTTCTGGCCAGCGTTCGACAGAGGAGCTCAGGATCCCTTGTCATCTTGATGTACTATGCTACCATGCTGTTTGCTGCTGAACCTCGCTATTGGTTCATGGATGGGTGGGGCCATCGACTCATGAAAGCCTGTGCCGACAGTGTTGACCCGAGTTGGCTGCCGGTCGTGCAGTGGCCAATGTCCTTTCTGGAAATTGATACAACCTGGAGCATTTTCTCAGACATGAGTCGATTTCCAGGAACAACGGGACAACCACAGAGGTCGTCAGTTTTGCCATACACTCAGCAACCACCGCAAACAGTTGCTTTCCGCCAATTTTCTCAACCTTCTTCGCGGACGATGGAGCAAAAGCCAGTATCTACTCTGAACCCATCAGGGCCATATCCACATCTGACTGGGAAGATGCCTCCGTCTTACGCGCCTCACGCAATGAGCGCATCATATCTGCCTCCAATGCCAGATGCAGTACAGAATCAGAATCAGAATCAGCATGTTGATTATGGCGAGCATACAACCGGCACAGAACTGAAACACCAGCACGAGCAAGAGGTCATATCTGCTGAGCACCTGCATAGTAGACAAGGCTCTTAGCCAACAGCTTTGGAGCAATGCATCGAAAACCAGCCTCACGTGACTCTACGTGCAAACTAGAATAAACAACAATAAACAACATGACAGTCAGAGAGCCTCTAAAAAACTGTTGCCATGATGTTTCTCGGTACAACTAACCGAGTTGGGCATACATCTCGCGGCACTCGCACACGGCAGGAGCGGTTACCAACCACCTTTACCCGGCCCATGCTGCGTGTCTGCTTACTCACCCCGCAAGGCTTCCCGCCCAACCCATCCCCAGCCTCTCTGCTGACCCGACCTGCAACGATTAGGACTCAAACATCGATATTGATTGCAACGCTATTGATGACGTTGCCTTCCGCCTTACACGCCATGTGATCTTGCACGGACTACCCCTGCGCTGCTTGCCTACATCTCGGCCTGGACCTGTCGGGTGGCTGCTCGATACAGAAGGTGTCTGTGGCTAATAGAGTGTGGTCTGTGGGTTTGCTTCTGAACTGTATGTAAAGGAAGTGACGATTCGGGTGGCGAAACAGCGACGTCGTGAATGTTAGACCTAGCGAAAAAGCCGCTTTGACGATCACCATTTCTCAGAGAAAAGCCATGTATGAGGCTCCACAGCTGAGAGCCTTTACGGCTGAGCACCATGACGGCGTACTTGCATCGCTCGGATCAGTCTGCAGATCTGCACAGGCCTCAGCATCGCTCGTCGTACGCTCAGCTCGTCCAGCCTAATGTCTCCCATTAGGCCGATAAACACATATCAGATTTTCAGAACCTTGTTCCGAGGCGGCAAACTTTGAACATTCAGCTGCACAGCCCTCGCTTGGGGCCAAAAGGGTCAGATACCAGCATCCACACCATCGCTAAAAGGCCATGAAAACCAAGCGACACATGATATTACAATTCGTCGTAAAGAGTGTACTAGTGGGTATCAAATACTCGATCAGAGCGCGCAGCTTGCAAAAAGGGCCCCAAAGGGAAAATGTGTTCCTTGTAAACCGACAGCATGTAGCAATGAGATACAGATAGAAGTCAATAAGATCGCTAAAGTGTCTCGCACTAGCTCACGCCCCCGCCTCATGGAGACAGTGGGCGTCTGGGTTCCTTGGCCCAGCGCTCTTCCTCCTCGGGTGTGGGCTGAGACACGGCTGTGCTGTCGCTCGCAACTGTGATGTCGCTAAGGCCGCGTTGGTGTGAAGGGCGCCGCGGAGCTGAAGCCTCCGTAGAGAGTTCTTCGGGGTACATCTCGTTTTTGGGCCCCACTTGCTCGCCAGCTGTGGCTGTCTCCGCAGGGTGAGCGGGCCTTTCTACTTCCTTCTTATGGTCTGCGAGGCGTTCGTCGATGTTGGTGGACAGCGATGCGTCACTAGGTCCGCGATGTTGTGCTGGGCCGTTGAGAGGACTGACTGCATCGAAATCTGTTCCTGGTGTGTAAAACTGGCCCTCATCACCTGGCAATTCGGCGATGGGCGTACCGGGCGTGTTGGGACCTGATGAGGCGCGATCTCTTTGTGCGCCCCTCCTGAGAGGTTTGCCACCGGCAGTAAAGTAGTCGCGATTGATGTTGCTATCTACATCGCTAGCACTCTCCGGCGGGGGGCTATACAATTCGACTGGCGGGCTTTCAGGGGACATTTCGCTGATTGGCGGAACAGATTTGTGGTCGACGGTGTAGTAGTCATTAAGCGGGGTCTTCGGCGAGCTCGGAAGGTCAGAACCAGTCAGTTCAGAAACTCGTCGATACTTGATCTCCTGCCCTGCCAAGCTCGGGTCGATTTGCTGTGACGTCTCATATGGATTCTGAGCGGCTTCCTTCTTGCCTTTCCGTTTTCTCCACCAGCAGAATGCAATGATACCAGCGATGACAAAAGCAACAACGATTCCGACTACTGTACCAGCAATTGCACCGGGAGCCAGACCTCCGTCAGAGTCCGGCGCTTGTGTATCAGGATGATAAGTTGTGTTGTAGATGACTTTCAGATCCGGCTTAGGGAGCGAGTCCGGATTGGATGCGGAGGCGACCGTGAAGTTGGCTCTCTCATAGTCGACAATGATGTATGCTTCTTGAAGAAAGGTACGTCCTAGAACGTATACGCCGTTCTTCGATTTCCTTATTGGAAAATATCTTGTCAAATTGTTGCCCAGCTCATTACCCATTTGCAAATCGAATGCAGCATAGGGGAGGTCTATGTTGGTGACATCGTTGCTGTCCTTGGAACCTGCTGCAATTTGGATCGTAACGGTGCCATTCTGCTGCAAGTTCCAATCGTGGGAGGAGTTGCTCACCCTGTACAGGTCGGCTTGCTCGTCATAATCGAGGCGAAACTGAGCCTCGAACTCGTCACAGACTGCGTCAGGAAGAACCAGAAAAGTATAGGTCGAATCAATGGTGGCGCGGAAGCCAGTCGAGTTCGCCGTGAAAGAATAAAGGTTGCTTTCGACGTCTTCGTCAGGTCTGTACGTGACCGAAGGAACACCAACAACCAAGGTGTTGTTTATACCGCTGGGCATTGGCAATGAGAGACGCGACCCTGCAATGCGCGAGTTATCGTAGCCACCAAGGACCAAGCTGCCAAGCACACCACCTCCATTGTTGCCTGGGTTTGTCAGCCGTGTTGCTATATCGAGTGCTGGAACATGCAGAAATCGTAACAGCAGATCGTTGATACTTTTGTTCCAGCTCAAACAACATGAAAGGTCGGCAGGAACCATAAACAAAAGTCTTACTTACGATAACTAGCACCAGCTGTGTATCCGTACGACGAACTTGCAATCACTTGACGGTCCTTGAATTGCGACAGAAATGTCGGCCTAGTAGCACCCGTTGCGCCAACCTCTCCTACAGAAAGTCCAAAAGAGCCCATGAACCAATTATCGGATATAAACTTCACGGCGTACAAGTCCGGATTGACCGGACTCTGCGGCGAGCTTCGCCCGAGCCCAACGTTTGTTACACCCCAATCTCCTGCGATCGAAGTATTTATCCCTGTGTAGTCCTGCGTGTTCCAGTATGGTAAAGGAACAGTTCGTGGTCCGCGGGAATCCCAGTTTTCAGACTGCTCCACACCCTCGACCTGTTTTCCATCAAATGGAAGCACACCACGCTTTGCAGCGCATTCGGCGTTGCACCCATCCTTCGGCATAGGCAGGAGAGTGATGGGCGAAGACGTGGATATCAGAACTTTGAAATCCTGGCCGTTGTTTCCGACCTTGTCAGAGTTGACGTTGACCAGGAATGTCGACCAGCTACCATCGTTGCCATCGAAATCTCCACTTGGCGGTACTACACTTGGCGAGGGAGGCAGAGAGACCGTGTCGGCGCGCTTTCGTAGATGCATGATGGGAAATCCGACATAACGCAAAGAAGAGAACCAAAGGGCAAGCAAGCAATAACAAGGGTCCTACTCAAAGAGAGCCGCTGATGACGGAAGGTCTAGTGCGTCTCGATGGGTCGGCTGATACTAGCAGCAGTCTCGCATGAAGCAACAATGTCAGCTTGGGCTGCAGAAGGCACCGTAGGGCCGCGGGCGCACTGTACGTCAGCGGTGTAGTGTGTGCGATATCTAACAGTTGGGGGCAGTCGGCCGGCCGAGGCTGTCAAGCCTAACTACTCTCTTTGAGCATCTCTTGCGCCACGGGCGGGTTCCACATATCGCACGGCCAGCACCACAACGTCGTGCGTTTTGTACGGCGAGGTTCTTGCAAACGACTGGTCCATGTCTACCGGTGAGGGAGCGCAGGGGTTGTGGATTGTATGGAGCCCAATTATTGGAGGAGAAACACACAGGGTTGGCGTCGCGCAACCTGGCCACCGGCGCCCAGGCCAGTCTGAACAGGTGTGTGCCAGGGCTGCATGAAAGGTTGCAGCGATAGCGAGGTGGCTGAAAGGAGGTTTAGACAAAGGCGGGCCGGGAAGCGTTGAAGGCTGAGGCCTGGGAACGCTAGTGGCCGCCTGGGTCAGCACGTGCAAGGAAGGGTACTCTAACGGCTCCGCTTTTGCAGGCCCCGCTGGATTGCACGTCGACCTGGGCCACTTGCTGCTTCCTCTTCCAATTGAGCCGCAAAGCATCCCGTCTCAGGCATTTTGGCGCATCATTTTATCGTCGCACAACTTCCACAAGTTAGACTGGCAAACCATTGCGGTGTTACGTAGATCACTGCAGGGCGGGCTGATTGCAGATGACAGCGCAAAAAACAACGTGATGCCATTGCATCTCACCAATATTCCGCCCCCAACGTACCGCGCAGGGCTTGTCGCCATCCGCCAAAATCCTGCCTTGCGCTAATGTATACACTCGCTGGCGACCTGCAGCTGTCTAGCACGATGCGGGCAGGTCGCTAGCTCAAAGTAACCTTTCGTAGTCCATGTCAGCAATTGCTATGGGCGTGGGGTGTATGAGCAATATCTGGATCACTGATCTGGATAGTGCACACACAGTCTTACATCTGGCCAACCATGCCTCGCCAAAGGAGCCGAGTCTTACGCCCGCATTCTGCACTACATCCGGTACTTTCTTCGCCATACCCCCGCCTCTGACGCGCCTTCCAACCACCGGCGGTGCCCAGATGCTCATCATGGCCGTCAGTTCTTCGCCTGGGATAGGTCTAGGTACGATGTGTCGCTTCTCTCGCCCAGGCTTTTGGACGGCGAGCAGCCAAGCCGAATATTGACTTGCGCTTGCATGATTTTGCCTGGACCTGATGTGTATCCTTGTAAGCAGGATCGTTGTTGAAGCTCGGAGTCGAGCAGTCGAGCCCTGGCAGCTCAATGGCACGCTACTGTGGGCTGTGGAGTACATACTGTCATCCTACCTTATAGTCACGGGCTGCTGCCCGCTCGCCCTTCCTCCTCAAGCTCCAGCCTTCAGCCTATCGTTACTCCAGATTCTTGAGGTACGTGAATGTCTTTGTTCATCCCTTGCACAATCCTTTGCCCGAAGCTAGATCATCTTCACCATGTCAGGTCCCGAACTGTGCGCTGCTATAATGGGATTGCTTGTATCCTAGCCCAAGCTCAACAGTCAGGGCGCCCTGCATGTGGAGCACTGCACAACTTAACCTGTCGCCTCACGTGCATGTCTAATGGTTGCAGTTTGAAGCTGGTGCATCTCATCAGCCGGCTTAGCAGTCACTCGCTTTCAAGATGCGCGGAGTTTTGTATCTTCTGGCAGTTGCTGGGTTCGCTGCAGCCCAGAGCAATCAGACGGTTCAGACGCAGGATGAACCCCCGAACCCCTCGACAACAGAAGATGTCTTCTCTGTCGAAGGCGGAGATGCGCAAAGGCACCCGACCTGTGCAGCCGTCACAAAATACAAGACAAAGTACATAGACAGGCCATACACCTTAACAATCACGGAGCCCAAAGAGACCATCACGACTACTTGCTACGAAACCACGACCGTCCACAATACTACGACGTCAACGTCTACTACCACATGCACGGTGGTAAGTCATTACTGCTTCTCGAACCGGTTGCGCGTGGCAATAACTTGAACTGCTCGAACGCTGTTCATGATGATCATGAAACAGTTGGCTCGAACTAATATTGACTCGCCCTACCACCACGCTTCGTTGCTGTACAGGACGCTGACCATTGCTGCAGACCACAACGGCGCCCGGCAATAACATCACTCAAACAGAGGTGAGCTTGAATGCTCTTATGACGAGACCACATACTGACGCTGCCAGACGGTCACCACGACCGACTCCAAGTACATCACCATCACAGCGTCTGCAGTGCCCGGGCAGAACTACACCGTCACGGAAACCACGGTATGGGCCTTTGCGAGTGTCTGCGCCAAATATGAACGCATGCTGACCTTGCGAATAGACATGCACGAGTACGCTCACTTCTACCACGGTATGTATGCTTCAGTTCTTCAATTGCAATATATCACTAACTTCGTCAGACTTGTACAACCACGCAGACCATCTCAGGATCTCCGGTGTATGTTACAATTTCAGGCCCCCCAGTGACCTACAACCATACTGTGACCACGACCGATTTGCAAACGTCTACCTACACCACAACCATCATCAGCGTACGTTCTTCACCACCCTGATATCTCCTTCATTACGCCAAGGCTAATCAGATTGCAGCTCCTCCCAACTACAGCGGTAGAGACCATACATACGACCAAAGACAACACCATCTACACTACAGACGTGTCGACCTTCCACACCACAGATGTTTCCACGTTTCACACCACAGGTATGCATCCTTTTGGTCTCACTGCAAGCCGACAGCGAGCTCTGTGCTGATCAATTTGCAGATTGGTCGACTTATATCAGTGTTTCTACAACGACATACACGACGTGCATAACAGAATTCATCACCACAAGCTATCCTGTGACCGTCAACTACACCACGACTGAATGGAAGACTGAGTATATCAGTACCGTGTTGACACTAACTTCCACGGACTACATCACGAAGACGATAACCACCGAGACGCCTGGGCCCACAAAGGAAGTCACCACGAAAATCACAGAGACCAAGGATGTCACCCAAACAAAGGAGGTTCCAGTAACAACCACGGAACTAAGCATCTCGATAAGTACTGCAACTTACTCGACATGGTTGACCTCGTACATCACGTCCTGGTACTGGACGACCGTCACTCTTCCAGGCACGACATATACATCCTGGGAGACCACAATTCTCACTTCGATCGTGCCCACTACCACAACAGAGCGGTATTCCTTCACTACGACCGTCGAGACGACCATAGAGACGACCATAGAGACGCCCGGACCAACTGTCGAAACAACCATAGAGACACCTGGACCGACTATCGAGGTAACCAAAGTATCAATTGAAACTCGTGTGAGCACTGAGACTCAATTGACAACGCAGTGGAGCACAAAGACAGAGGTTCAGACCACGACCACGACTTCTTACACCACTGAGACGATTATCAGCGAGATTCCAGGTCCGACGACTACCCAAACGATCACTACGACGACTTCCTACCCTGTTGAAGTCGTCCGGACGACGACCGTGCTGTCTTCCTATCCAGTGACTGAAACTGTCCGCACTACGGCGTTGAGCATTCAGACATCGTACATTACCACAGAGCGCGTCACCACAGAGACCTCAACAAGCACATCGTATATCGTGAGCACGATTACGGAGCCAGTATCCACAATAACGATTTCCGGGAACGTCACAACACTGCCTGCTTCTACTGTTACTACCTACATAACGACAATCATCACCAGCGAGATAGAGCGGACAATCACGGAGCTTGTTCCCACTACAATTCCCGGTCCGACTTCAACAATTCTCTCGGTGCAAACTTCCGTTGAAACTGTTCCGGGTCCGACCCAAACCGTAGAGGGCCCTACAATCACAAGAGTGGAGATCTCTGTAGTTACCAGTACTTTGGATAGAACTGTGATCAGCACCTCATTGTCAATCTCGACGAGTCTGACTACAATCGTCATCCCGCCATCGACCACGACAATCACTTCGACAATCCCAGGCCCAACGGAAATCGTGACAATAGAGCTCCCGCCATCGACGGTGTTCTCGACCATTACCAGCACCTCCATCGTTCCTCCAATAACGACAACAGTCACGACAACCATTCCAGCCAGCACGGTCGTGTCTACTTTGACACTTCCAGCCAGCACGGTGATAAGCACGGAGCAGCTTCCGGCGAGCACGATTCTTTCCACCATAACTCTGCCAGGATCTACTGTTACATCGGTCATTACTCTCCCAGCAAGCACTGTGACTTCGAGCTTCCTCTCTACCATCACCCTCCCAGGATCGGTGACCGTCAGCACTATAACCCAACCAGGATCGACGCAAATCATTACTAGCCAGATTCCGGCTTCGACGATTGTCTCTACCGCGATCTCGTCGATTATCTTCACCACAACTGAGCTGGTTCCCACTACGATTGTGCAGACATTGACACCTAGCGCAAGTTCCAGCAGCGCAGCTTCTGTTTCATGCGGGAGCCAGTGCAAGGTCGATGTCACAGCAACCCGTCTGGAATATCCTGGCGTTGTGGTTGTTTCGACCGTGACACGGCCTCTCGTCACAGTCGATATCTACTATGATAGTTTGAATGGAGTCGACTTCAGCAGCACGACATACTCCAACCCGTTGCCTACATCCACGCCCAGTATCACTTGGGAGTACTCCGGAGTGGCTCTGACATGGCCGACGACGTATGCTGCGTATGCAACATTCAGCCACATCTCTGTTGAAGCGATCGGTTCGCAATGTGTGAGCGAAACACTCAGTTTGACTCTGCCTTCACCGACAAACTACGCGCCTTTGGTCCTTGTGGAAAGCGATATCCCGGACCCCGACTTCGTGGCGCCAACCGTCGTGGAATACCTCAACACTCTCCCAACCGTTCTTGCCCAGCTGGGGGGACCTATCGGTGTCGCCTGCGACCCAATTGCTGGTTCCCCGGTAGAGGAGAGCACGAAGACCGAGGGCAGCGCCACAATTGTAGTCACAGTTCCATCAATCGGTACTCAGACGAATCGGATTCCGACAGCGCAGGCTCAAGTTACTCCTATCTCGACTTCAGCAACACCGACTGCAGAGCCGAGCTCGAGCGCTGCATCTTCCAGCAAACCGTCTTCATCGTCGTCACCAAGTTCCAGTAATATTCCCTCTCCCTCTCCATCTTCGTCTCCATCTCCATCCTCGTCTGCGAGTTCCGCCCCAGAATCGAGCAGCGAAACTCCAGCACCCAGCAGCAGTGCTACCCCGGAGCCGAGCAGTACGACTCCGGAGTCCTCTCCAAGTGAGTCCTCGCAGCCGCCTTCGAGCCAGTCTTCTGCGCCCAGCAGTGCTATATCCAGCAGCTCTGCCGCCTTCTCGTCAAGCGTCGAACCATCTTTGAGCAGCGCCGCTGACTCCTCAGCAGGTCCAGCCTCATCCTCCGCGGCTTCCTCCTCGCCATCCTCAACAGCGGCTGAATCATCAACAGCGGCTGAATCCTCGACTTTCCAAACCAGCTCCGAGGAGAGCAGCACATCTGAAGTCGAGACGTCATCCGCGACACTTACTCCGCCTTCGATTTCGTCCAGCAGGACGACTACGGTCTCGAACGGCACAACATCTGCTATTCGCTCTAGCTCCAGCATCTTGCAGTATACTGGCTCCTCATTCACTGGGGGTGCGCCACTACCTACAGCCATTGCAGGTTGGCTGATTGGAGCTGCAGGCGTTGGCCTGGGCTTAATTTAGTCCCCACGAGAAGCACTTCGGTGCCATTGATACTCTAATGCGACATTGAAAGAGATAATTGATAATACTAAACGCTTTCCCCTTTGCTTCCACATCTAGTCAATGCTCGTGCATGAATAAACTGCCGCTTGAAGTATCGCTATCGACTCGGAATTGGTACCCAGCGCCTTCCCAGCCTCCGCCGCCATGCGAACGCCATGCATTGACTCTAGACGTAACCTTCCCTCTCTGCACGTCGCAAGAAGGCGCCTGTTATGCACCTTCCTGGCGCATCAATCGATAGTCTGGGTTGCGCCCCACTTCCCTTCTCGGCCCGTGGATCCTTCCTCATCCTCAGCCTTGCGCGCAACTCGTCAGCAGCGCAAAGCGCGGTTCCAAATCTTTCTCCTGCAGACTCCGTCGCACAAGCAGCATCTACCCGAAAAGCAAGCAAAATCGCAACAGCACATGTATACGAGCGGGTCGTACCTTCAAGCTTTTCCCTCAGCTCTCCGTCGCCGCGCCACGTCGTTGCTCACGCAGGAACGCATCGCGATCACGCAAAGCTAGCAAAGCGAGCCACGCAGCCCCCAGGCTGAGGGTGTGCTGACCCCGGACGTGCTCGGTCGGAAGGTGCGGGGCCTGAGCGCTGCTACAGGGCGGTCCGGCTGTGCAACTTATCCGTGCACGTGGAGGACGAGTACGAGGAGCGTTGGTGGCGTGTGGTGGTGACGGGTATGGATCTGATTGGCGCTGGACCGAGTCGTTGATGAGCGCGCCTTTATGCACAGTGTGTGCTTTTGCATGGTTAGGGAAGCGATCTTGGGGCTTGAGAGACAATGCGATTGCGATCCTGTGCATGTCCTGTCATCGGTATGCATGCGGTTGCTGATTATGATGAGCTTGCACGTCACTGCGTTCTCAGCCTTACTACGCAAAGTATGCCACGGGGTCATTTAGCCGGCTACAACACGTTCCGATGGATACCTCTCATAGATGCTCTATTGGTCGTAGAAATGGTTAAATTGAGCTGCTGCAGCTCTAGGTTGTGCGCCAGAATTTGGGTATCTTACCACGCTTACCTACGTTCCTGTCGAAGATCACACTTTCATAAGCCCTCTAAGATATTACCTCCCATCTTTGGTGGAGCGATAATATGTCTGGAGGGCCCTCCCATCGTACTGATGCAACAGGCAGGACAACTTTGACCCGCTCTTCTGAAAAGAGAATCAACACTGGCCTTTCAAGCTTCATTATTATCTTCCTGGCTCACAAGACCACTTGAAGCAACAATGACTTGCATAGAAGGGCCGGCGAGTTGCCTAGACTGAGCTCGTGTGTCTGGTGCTCCGGATGACCAAGCCCTTCTCTCCCAGTACTTTGGTGTCCCTCCTTTTCAGGCGGCCTCGACGGGTTCGGGGACAGGTTCGATGCTTCTAATCCAGGAGAAGGCTGCAGGGCTACAAACATCTTCAAGCTCTCCGAGATCGGCATATACTGCTCGATCGACAGGCTTCCCGTGCGGTTGACCGGCTCCTCTTGCGGCTGATATTCCTTCTCAGCTCCCTGCTTATCGATGCTAGCGTTCTCGTTGAACTCCGTCGAATTCTTTCGAATTCTTGCAGCTCGTCCAGCTTGTCGAATCACGATGAGAGGCTTGATGCAACTATTGAGCAAACCATGGAACATAGCATATTGTGTACATGTGTAAGTAAAAGACAACGGGAAAGACAGCCAAACGCTCGCACTTCTTAGCTCAGTGCATACTCAGCTTACTTGAGCTGGGGGGAGTCTGACGTCATCGGTCAGATAGGAAAGCTTGAGTCGAGGCGATAACAGTCAACAAGAGCTGTAGAAATACCAGTACGCAAGAGAAATCGAAGGATGAGCTCAGCGAGTAGATGTGACAGTATCTCTCGTCCCAGCGTCGATCGATCTTTTGCAGTTCCTTAGTCTGCCTTTCACACATTTCAAGCTTTTCCCAAACCACGGTGTCCCCCTGTCTGTGCCCTTCTACCTTGATCATAGTCGGCGGGCTTGACCATGCTCCAGTAGAAACCCGTCTTGCTGACTTGGCATGCTGAAACCAAAAGCTAGCCCCAGAGAGTCCCATTGACGCCCACGCACTTTTGTACAACGGTCGCCTGTAGTGGAAGCTGTCAAGCATTGCGCTCAGATGGCATTCAGACTGTGTTTGGGACAAGGCATGTAGGTCAATGCTTGATCCAGCGTTACACGGCACTTGAAACACTGACATCCGCTGCTCGTCGCAACCCTGCCATTTGACAGGTCTCGCAACGAGGACTAAAATGGGCGCTTACGACGCCCGGGCTCATTATCACCTTACTCATCCATCATGGTTACGTGTGCAGAGACCTCCAGGGCTTGTGGCAGCTGTGTTGAGCTTCATATTGAACCCCTTCATCGTCAGCGCCATGAGCATGTGCCTGATGCCTCTTCGCGGCCGCATTAAAGCCGTCTCTGTCAAGTTTCAACTACGACGTGGCCGCGTGTGTGTCAACGGATATGCGCATCCGAAACGAGCAGGTATTTAGAGACAGTCAGCTGTCAACTGCGAAGTGCATTTTGGCAGACTATACAGCATCTGATCGCAGGCGATTAATCCAATTCTATTATCTTAATTCCACAATACGGCCGGTCCGATACAGATCAATTTTTTCCAACATGCGTGCATTTGGCTTTCTCCTGGCTCTCATCTTCACCCTCAATGCGTCCTCATACGCCTGGCCTAGCAATGGCTATCCAACCCTCGAAGTGCGCAAGCACGGCGATGGCAACAGCACTGACACGAATGACCCGCAACAAGCCCTCAAAAAGTCATGCAAGAGGATGCGCCGCCTGACCGTCCTCTCTCAGCTCTCAGCCAACCAAACCAAGCTGGACACCTGGGTTGCAGAAGGCAAACTCGACACCGCAGAATTAGATGCTATCAAGGGGAGAGCCGCTAACGCCACCGCCGAGCTCGAGACACTGCAGTCCAATAGCACGCTCGTCGCTGAGTGCGCCATTGTCGATGCGGAACGCAAGAGCGTCAAGCAGTGTGGGAAGATGAGGAAATTGACAAAGCTGGCAGCACTGGCCGGAAACGAGACAGCACTGACTGCGTTCGAGCAGAAGAAGGGGTTGAACGAGACTGCAATCGAGTATCTGAAGACCAAGATAGCACAAGCGTCGACTAAGCTGCGGGAAATGCAGTCCAACACCACGCTTACGGACTTTTGCACCCAGCGACAGCAACAGAAAGCTGATGGTGAGTCAAGTTCCCGCAGAAAAAATGATATCCTACTGACACAGATAGTCTCAGATACAGATGGTACTGCTGCAGGTCAGGTACAACCGACGACTGGCAGCGCCTCGGGACTCACAGCAATGACGATGCCCTTCGTTTTCGTACCAGCACTGGCTGCGGTTTTCACACTACTCCTCTAAGCGCGATTCTATTCTCACTCTACTAGAAAGCCCATGGCGGCCACAAGTACCCTAGCATGTACCTATGTGAAAGATTGCATGGCACAATATTATACCATGCCTTCCGAAAACGCACCGTGCACAATATTTTCACGTTTGCTTCACCTTATCTCCTATGGCTTCACAATAGCTAGTGTTTGATTGAAGAGGCACTCTTTGAAGCAGTGGCAACCTGTCGTCTCCTAGTGTTTCCCCGGGTATCAGCCTCGTGTATTCACTGCTTCTGCTTGTCTATGCTGTTCCTGGTGCAACGCCCATAGCCTCCAGTTGCTTCTTCGCACCCCACTGCTTCTCAACCTTGATCTTCTCTAGGATTTTGCCCGCACCCTTCTCGATCAGGACCTTTGCGATTTCCTTGCCGAAGTCATCCGCCTCCTCTGCTGACCGGACCTTGCGCGCCGCCTCGTGTTCGACGAACTCAGTGCCGTCTACGCTGACGACGAGGGTCTTGAGGACGAGCTCTTGATCGTCGAGATCTGGCTCTGAGGCCTCGAGGGCAGCGCCGTGCTTGTCGTAGTCCTTCGCTGGCTGTGTGCCGACCGCTAGACCCTTGCCTCCGCGCCATGATGTCTCGACGCCAATCGGCACACTGCAGCCTCCTTCGAGGGTGCGCAGAAGCGCGCGTTCTGCGCCGCAGGCCCTTGTTGTGCGCTCGCACCTAATTTTACTGAGCATCTCCTGCATGACCTCGTCGTCTTTCCTAATCTCAATGCCCAAGGCACCTTGTCCTACAGCGTGAAGCATGCCACCAGTGGAGCTTGAGAGTTTCTGGCTGATTCGGTTGGAGAATCCTATCCTGTTCAAACCAGCTGTGGCAAGGATGATAGCAGAGTACTGCGAGTCCTCGGCGTCAAGCTTGCCTAATCTGGTGCCAACGTTGCCTCGCAGATCAGCGAACTTCAGATGTGGGTACAGCTTGCGGAGCTGAGCGGCACGGCGCACGGAAGAGGTACCAATCGTGGCACCCTGAGGCAGTGTGGCAAGCGTCGTTTCTTTGGGAAGACGAGGGGAGATGATGAGGGCATCGCTGGGGTCTTCACGTTCGAGGATGGCGCCGAGGTGCAGGTTGTCAGGTAGGTGGGTAGGCATGTCTGGTAGAATTAGTCATATGTTCAATGCCTATTATAAGCTGCCATACCCTTCAGGCAATGCACAATGATGTCCAGATCGCCCTTCTCCAGCATGCTTTCCAGCTCTCCCGTCCACAAGCTCTTCGCGTTCTCGCCCTGACTCAATTGCTGCAGCGGGGTAATCTTGTCCTTGTCGCCCTGTACCATGACAGGCTTGATATCGAACGTGCGGCCCGGGTTTGCATCTTTCAGGGCTTGCCTCACTGCATTGGCTTGCACGAGAGCGAGTGCGGAATTGCGAGTGCCGATGTTTACGGTGGGAAATTGAGTGCTGGCCGAGGTGTTGAGGCCCTGGGGCGTCGGCTGCGACGGCGTTTGAAGATCTGAAGCTGTTGCTGAAGCCATTCTGGGTGGTATATGCAAGGAGTGACTGTTATGAGGGCAAGAGGTGACTGCAGCTACAAACTTCTGTGCTTGAGCCTCGGCGACATCGCGGGGCACGTTCGGCACGCACGTCACTGCCCCGCTAGTGCCAGGTACATCCGTCCCAAAGCATAGGGACCATATCAGGAGAATGACTCTTGTTCTCGTCTTGAAGTGCTCAACAATCAAGTCAAGAAGGCGTTAATTTGAAACTTCACCATTTGAACTTCTTAGCTGCTTCAAGCAGTTCCGAGATTGTACAGCGTAGCAGGTTGGGCAGTATACGAGATAGCTCGCAGCCCGCTTGAATGAAATCTATCTCCAGGCAAAGGTGGCAATCGGTTCCGGACATGATAATGTACAAGTGAGCTGAACAGCTGAACAGCTGGCAACTGCTGGATAATGATCCAGTGCTATTGCAAGAATCGGGCATTCACCACCTCGATAGATAGATTTGGCAGCAGGTTAAGACAGCAATATGACACGCCAATAAGTTACACTGGTAACGAGAGTAGGATCCAGATGCAGTGTACTGGTTGCTAGGCTGCAAGCCGCAGTCGAGCTTGCCTGTAGCAGAGCTAGCGCGCCAAGGCCGCCCGCGAGGCTGGAACTGACGTCCATGAATCAACATCTCCTCCGTTTCAGCCAACCTAAGCTCGGCATACCTCTCTGGTGCCGTTCCTATAGACATTGCAAGTTTGTTCAAAGCCCTGCGCATCATTTTGGTCTTTGCAGCGTAGTCATTGCACCTTTTGCTGCCTAATATATCGTTCGGTCACGTTCCACATCCCGACCTTCGTCATCGCCGAAGCCTCGACCGTCTATCAATCGCGCCGTCCCTCCACTCTCGGCCCTACCAACACAACCCACATACACGATGGCGTCCAGGAAGAAGGTTCTCCTCAAGGTAGCTGCGATTCTGAACAGGGATGCGGTATGGTGCTGACGTTCTCAGGTCATCATCCTCGGTGACAGCGGTGTCGGCAAGACCAGCTTGATGAACCAATATGTACGAGCGCCTCTCTCTCGCAGCGAACACAGAAACAGCACGGGACATCTTTGCTCACTCCAAAATCATAGGTCAACAAAAAGTTCAGCGCAAGCTACAAGGCGACAATAGGCGCCGACTTCCTCACCAAGGAAGTCATGGTCGACGACAGGCTTGTGACAATGCAGGCAGGTCACGCGTTTCGCTCAAATCAGCTCGGGGATTGACAGAATACAGCTCTGGGATACCGCAGGACAGGAGCGCTTCCAGTCGCTGGGTGTCGCATTCTATCGCGGCGCTGACTGCTGCGTGCTCGTATACGACGTCAACAACTCCAAGAGTTTTGATACCCTGGACAGCTGGAGAGACGAGTTCCTGGTTCAGGCCAGTCCCATGGACCCTGAGAGCTTCCCATTCGTATGTGGTTTATGAGATGAGATGAGGGCAAAGCTGACTGCGTAGGTTGTGATCGGCAACAAGATCGACGTCGACGAGAGCAAGAGGATGGTGCGTTCATTGTCATCGCTACATTGTAGTGATTTGGAGCGATTTGCAGCGATCGCTAATACATGGATCAGATCTCCTCGAAGCGCGCCATGACTTTCTGCCAGTCGAAAGGCGGCATCCCCTACTTCGAGACCAGCGCAAAGGATGCTATCAACGTCGAGCAGGCATTTGAAGGTATGAGAACTACTAGCAGGTCATGCGCATCATGCTGACAGTATCCAGTCATTGCACGGCAAGCGCTCGCCCAGGAAGACGTCGGCGACTTCAGCAACGACTTCCCCGAGACGATTCCCATTGACCTGAAGGGCAGCGAGGGCGGCTGTGCGTGCTAGTGCACACGAGTCTGTACGAAGCATCGTTCTTGAGGACGGCTATACCCTCCAAACACCCTGTTGTTCTGCGGAGTCCGGTGTATGGTGTATTGCAGGCCTCGACGTGAGGTCATTTTTTTGCTTAGCTCTGATGGGCGGGTGTATAGGGGCGGACTCTACATATCAAACGACGTGCAATTTGCAACAAGATCCACAACGCATCCAACAACAGACCTCGTGCCCAGCAGTGGTCCAGGTCGGAGAACGCGTGGCGCATGCGCAACCGTTCGCTCCTCCTGCCGAGTGCCGACATGACGTTCTGTGGCTGTGCGCCAGCATCCGGCGCTATCCTTCAACCTGAGACACGCGACCCTGAACCATTGCCGCATCTCTAACTACGAGCTGTCCCTGAACATCGCAGGTCACGCTGCACCCTCACGCAGTCGCTGCAGCAGCTGACACGCAGCCTCTGGCTCTTCCACCACCCGGTCGTCCCATGGGCCCTCTACTGCACTTCGATACCCGACTCCCGGCCGTGATTCCGTTCAACGCCGATACTGACTCCGTGGAGCGCCCTCCTTGACCGAAGCACGTTCCTTAGACCTCCGCCTATTCATAATGATCCCGCGACGCCAGGAAGAAGTCGAGCCGACGCCCTCGACGCCGCTCAGCCCGCGCAGTAGCACTACATCGCATGACAGTCGCTTTCTCTACGACGATGACTTCTTGGAAAGCCCCGTACATTCGCCGGCGAGCGTGGTGAGCGTGTGGGACGAAGGGAAAAGGCCGCGCAGCAGACTCAGACATGCCGTCGGCATCGCGCTGCTGCTGGCGACCGTGTTCCTATGGACAGCTTCGAATTTCCTGGCCAGCGTACGTGGGCACCCTGAATTTCTGCTACGATGAGAAAGGAGTACTAACCTCCCCAGACTATTTTTGCAGACTCCTCCTACGATAAGCCCTACTTTGTTACCTACGTGAACACGGCTTTCTTCCTGATACCCCTGATTCCCATGACTTTGCACCACGTCTGGGCCGACCGCCGCAACTCCACGCGCCCCCAACCGCTCGCCGCTTCCTTACGCTCGTTCATCAACCGCCGCGCAGGCAAGTGGACGCTCCTACGCGATCACGAGTCGCCCTCCCACTCGGGCTCGCCCAGCAAGTCCCAAGACAGCGAGGGCGCCGAACTGCTCCTGGGCTCCTCTACACACGGCAGCATCCGCGACCCGCTCGAGCTGCGCCCGGACGAGGGCCTCACCCTCCACGAAACCGCCAAGCTCGCCCTCGAGTTCTGCGTCCTCTGGTTTCTCGCCAACTACTTTGCCGCCGCTTGCCTGTCTTACACCACGGTTGCTTCTAGCACCATCCTTGCCTCCACATCCTCCATCTGGACGCTTCTATGCGGCTCTCTGCTTCGAGTGGAACGCTTCACAGTGCGCAAGCTAATCGGCGTCGGCGCCTCCCTCGCAGGCGTAGCGCTGATTTCCACGATTGATGTCTCCGGCGAAACAGACAGCAACCGGGGGTCCTTTCCGCACAAGACGCCGCGCGAACTCGCCCTCGGCGACGTTATGGCATTTGTCAGCGCAGTGCTCTATGGCTTCTACGCCGTCTTCATGAAGAAACGCATCGGCGACGAGTCCCGCGTCAACATGCCGCTCTTCTTCGGCTTCGTGGGGCTCTCAAACGTCCTCCTCCTCTGGCCCGGCCTCGTCGTGCTGCACCTCACGGGCATCGAACCGTTCCAGCTCCCGCCCACGCAGAAGATCCTTACCATCGTATTGGTCAACAGCGCGAGTAGCCTCGTTAGCGACTTCTGCTGGGCGTACGCCATGCTGCTCACCTCCCCGCTCATTGTGTCGGTGGGTCTTAGTCTGACTATCCCGCTGAGTCTGGTGGGGCAGATGGTGCTGGATGCGCAGTATGCGTCGTGGCTGTACTGGGTTGGTGCGGGGATGATGGTGGTGAGCTTTCTGTTCATCAATCGCGAGGAGAAGAGGGATGAGGAGGATGGGGTGCAGGGCGCGGAGCCGATTATCAATGTTGAAGGTGGGATGACGAGGTTGAGCGAGAGTTTCGATTCGAGGAGGAGTTCGGGGGCGAGTTTGCGGTGAGCGGAGATATGGTGTGGTTATAGACGGGGAGGTTGTGGAGCGGCATTGCAGGCGTTAGGAATGGTTGCTTACACTTTTCCCGGATTCGTTGTCAATAGACGCATATTTCATCTTCATATTCATCTTCACATGGGGTATCAAATCTCCTCCACCTCAATCCCTCTTCCCCCCATCCATATTCTTACTATACTTCCCCCCTCCCCCTCCTCCGCCACCACCTCTCCCACCCTTCCACTTCCCCTTCCCCCTTCCCCCCTTGTAACTCCTATCGCGATCGTCCTCCTTCCTCCCCTCAAGCAATTCCTTCTTCCTCGCCTCCCAACTCTCCTCACTCTCCAACTCCTCCGCCGCCCACTCCTCACGCTGCATAAACCTCTCCAGCATCCCCTCCACCTTCCCCTCCCACGCCTCCCTCCCCTTTCCCAGATCCTCATACTCCAGCACATTCTCGCCTCCGAGCTCGTAGTCCCCCTGCCGCGAGCGCACAAGGCTGCTCATCAACCCCAGCGACCCACACGCCAGCCCGAGATCGTGGCACAGCGAGCGCACGTAGAAGCCGCTTGTGACGGTCATGCGCAGGCGGGCTGCGGGGGGCTGCGTGGCGGGATCGATGGCCCGTGTGGCTGGGATGGCGCCGCCGGCGGACGTGCAGTCCTCGTCGACGACTTGGGCTTGCTCGACGCTGTCGGCGGGCTGTTTTTCCAGGGGCACGGCCGGCTCGGGGATGTCGGCGGGGAGCGGGTGCGTGTAGCCTGCTGTTGCGGACGGGGAGGATGGGTTGTCGGCGGCGGGGGGCAGTTGCGAGGTGGGATCGTGGGGCTGGGGGAGCTGGGATGCTGAGGGGAGGGCGCCGGACATGGCGGGTTCGGAGTCGGTGCGGGGCTTTTTTGGCTGGGGGCCTGCGTCTTGGACGGCGTGGTCGGAGTCGGGGGAGGGCGATGTGGGAGCAGGGTGTGAGGGGGAGCGTGCGCGCTTGGTGTTGCGCTGGTGTTTTGCTGCGTCTACGGCGCGGATGCCCAGCAGCTTCTCTGCGCCGGCTTTGCCAGCCTCGTCGACTTCGTCGGTGGGCCATGCAAACTCGTGTGTCCCTGGCTCGAGCCACTCGACCAGCTCCATCTTCTCGACGGTCACGGGCCGCGCGGCGACGGCGGGGATGTCCTTTCCTTCACGGGCATACTCGTACATCTTCTTCCCGTCAACCTTGAGCGCGGAGAAGATTGACGGTTTTTGCATGATGTCGCCGCGGAAGTTGTCCAGCTTCTCTTCGACAAGCTCGCGCGTGACATGGGCGTAATCTGCTTTGCTAACAACCTTTCCCACGGCGTCGTAGCTGTCTGTTGCGGCGCCAAAGAGAACCACGCACTCATAACTTTTTGTGCATTCGAGGAATTTCCCCAGCTCCTTCGTGCCCTTGCCCACGCCCACAATCAGAACGCCAGTCGCCATAGGATCGAGAGTTCCGCCATGGCCGAGCTTGACTTTCAGTTGGTCCATGTGCTTCTTCTTCGACCCGGAGATGAGCATCTGGCGACGTGTCGATTCGAGCCATGGCTGGAAGAGGTCGGATTTGGCGAACTCGGTCTGCAGGTCGCGCAGAACGCCAGCAGACGACGCCCATTGCGGCTTGTTGATGCCAAAGACGCCTTCGAGCACCTTCCGGCCAGCGGCGGTACTCTCTTTGGGAGGGCTAGTCATAGTGCGTCGCAGTGTGGACGCAATTGACATGGAGTGGATGTGTAACTTGAGCAACTGAAGCTTCGGAGTTTGGATATTTTTCCCGAACCCTGACGACGCCAAGCCTGGAGAAGGGTAACGGCGCGCTAGCGGGCGATCGCATGTGAATTGTCTGCAGCCTTGCACGTGTGGCGCTTACACCTCAACTACAATTTTTTGCGCCGCCACGCGCAGACCGACGCTCGCTCAGGAGAAGAAACCAAATCCAGTAGTCGCGCTTTAAGTTCGAGTTCCCTGCATAGCGAGCAAACACCGTCCCACCGCCGTCATGGGCGACAACTTCAAGGACCTCGAAGAGCTTGCGCGCTCGACAACAGAAGACTACTACGAACTATTGAGCGTGCCCTTCGATGCAGAAGAGTCGGTAATCAAGCGCGCATACCGTAAAGCCTCGATCCGGTACCACCCCGACAAGAATCCAGACAACAAAGATGCCGCCGACATGTTCATTGCCCTGGGATGGGCGCGCGATATCCTGATAGACCCCAGATTGAAAGGCGAATACGACCGTGCGCGCACACGGCGGCGCGAGAAAGCGTTCCAAGATGAGCTGCTCAGCGGCAACAGACGCAAGATGAAGGAGGAGCTCGAGCGGCGCGAACGGGAAAGCGCAGACTTCGGCGCGAGTTTGAAACGGAAACGCGCTGCCGATCTGAGCGAGGCCGAGAAGCGGGAGCAGGAGATCCAGCGCCTGGCTGAAGATGGGAAGAGGCGGCGCAAGGAAGCGCAGGACCGCAAGGAGAAGGCGCGCAAAGAGGACGAGGCTGCAGCAGAACCCGTCAAGAGCCCTGAACCGCAGCCCCCGAGGCCTGGCGACTCGGCTGAGCTGGATCGCACCATCAAGATTCGATTCCACCGCGAGGGCGAGACGGCGACATGGGACAAAGACACGATCCGCAACATGTTCAACAAGTATGGCAAGATCGACAGCATCATCATGGGCAAGGACAAGAAGCTCAAGCTCGAGGGCGAGAAGCACCGCAAGCTGGTCGCCATGGTTTTCGTCGTGTACAGCCGGCTCGACCACTCGCACGCCGCTGTCTCAGACGCGAAGGCAGACCATCCCCTGCTCGACTCTGTCGCCTGGGCAAACGGCGAACCCGATCTCTTATCCGCAACACACACAAACGGTACTTCGACCACTACGTCAAAACCTCCATCCCAGAATCCCGCCCCACAAGCCCCCTCAACCCCGGCGCCGCCATCAAGATCCTTCCGCGCCTCGTTCAATTCCAGCCTGGGGACTGGCGCGGGCGTGACGCCGCTCGGCACGCCAAAATTCTCATTCAGTCCCAAGACGCCCAGTCTGGAGGAAGTCACTATGATGCGGTTGAAGAACGCCGAGAAGAAGCGGTTGGAGGAACAGATCAGGAAGAAAGAAGCTGCCGAAGCGGCGCAGGAGGCTGCTGTTTAGGAGAGGAAGACGGGGTTGGCTGCGGTCAGCTGGATCATGGAGGTGTTTTTGTTTTGAGATACCCTTTTGAAATACACTTTAATGCTTTTGTGTGCTACTTGCTGGTTGTGGTCTCTTTGTGTAGGGTTGGCCTGTGCTCTGGCTGGGAGACTGCGCGCCGCTTGCTTGGACCGCCGCTGTGATCGTGTAGCCTGGGTTGTTACCTAGGCCATCGGACGCTGAGTGTCGACGAGGAACAAGCACATGCATCTATGCATAGCACCTGCATGAAGCTTTCCCGAAATGGCTAGTGTCGTGCTTGCACCTGCAGGTTCATGGGGCTGGAGAGATGTAACAGCTTACTTCACACTGCCTCACCCTCGTAGACTCGTACGCAATTATCAGGTGGGTTCCACCAGATATGAGGCAGTCTTTCCTGAACTGTAAGCTGCAGGTGGATGATTTGCACCCAAGGCGTACCATAACGTTCAAATTTGAGGGCATGTTCTAAGAGCATCCACCCTCTTACTATTCAAACAAAGGACAAGAGTGAAGATGGCATATCCAACTGACCAGCCGACGCTGACCGAGGACACGCTCTGCGACCGCTGTGCCAGCATCGCCTGGGACGAAATGGCATACGCTATAGCAAAGCATTTCCCCATGCTCCGCCGGGTGACAAATCAACGACTTGAAGTCTTTGATATGAACACTACGATCAACGATACCAAAGAAGTACTCGAGGCATCTCTATGTCGATTCTGTCAGCTCCTCGCAAAGGCACTGGCAGTGCACAACCTAGCTACTCCAGGTCAGTTGGAGTGCGTGCACGACGGTTCCTCAATGGTGTCGATTCAAATGGAGTCGATGACATCGGCGCTTGCAGTCACGCTGGACGATGTCACAAGAGCAGAAAAAAGATTCAAGAAAGAGTACGAGAATGTCACCACGGTGGACTATGGGTCTCTTAAGGCTGATCTGCAGTCGTGCGAGCAAGATCATCCTGACTGCGTTCCTGATGTTCTTGGGGATTTGCCTGGCTTCAGACTCATCGATTGTGAGACACGGATTGTGGTGGCAGCGTCAACGACGATTGCTGCTGAGCAAAACTCCGAGTACCGTTATGTGGCGTTGTCCTATGTCTGGGGACCGAAGCCGGACGAGTCTCGCATTAATGCGAAGGGTGCGTTGGAGAGGATGCCTCGTACGATTGACGACAGCATAGAGCTGTGCCGAGCCCTGGGTTATGAATACTTGTGGGTAGACAGATATGTAAGCGATCGGCTTGTCAGTGTTGAAAATCAAGCTGACAAAGGAAGTGTATCGACCAGAAGAATGAGAAAGAGAAGACAATTCAAATTGCCAACATGGGAAGAATCTACTCGTCAGCCCAGCTCACCATCATCGCCTCCGTCGGTGACGACCCCTCATACGGTCTCCCGGGCCTCACCCCCAGCAACTCAGAAACCCCCTTCATTCACGAACGCATCAAACGCCTTACAATCTCCCTCCGACCTCTGAGCTCCATTGCCAGTATCGCAGCCTCCAAGTGGGCAACCCGCGGCTGGACCTACCAAGAAGGCTACCTTTCCCGCAAACGCCTCTTCTTCACCCACAAACACATCCACTACATCTGCAACGCCGCCACCAGCGGCTCAGCACTGCATCGTTTCCTCCCGCGTCCGAGCCAGCGCCCGCAACCAGCGAGACCCTACTCGGAAGTCAGCACATGGACCTTCCGCCTCGCGCCGCTGACACGCAACCTCGAAGCATACAGCGCACGCCAACTGTCCGTGGCCAACGATGCGCTGAATGCGATAACAGGGGCGCTGAACGCGCAGGCCTTGCACAAGCTGCCCGTCCATCACATCTGGGGCGTGCCCGTATTCGAGACAGACATAGACTTCGACCTCAGCTCGGCGCGGAGCCTGTCCAAGGGACGACTCCCCCCAGACGCACCTAGATCCGTCGAAATCCTTCTGCAATGGCACCACCATGCCCCTTGCCGTCGCAGACCAGAGTTCCCCAGCTGGTCTCCCCTCGGCTGGGAAGGGAAGGTGTACTACTTCCCCTGGCCGCGCCAGCTCCACATCGGTGCCCACCTCACCATCCACAACCTCCGCACATCAGACCCCCCAGATCCAGCGTCCACCGCCGCAGAAACTCTCCAACCCTCTTCGTATACAACAAAAGTCTTACCACGCTTCACTCTCTCTCCCCCCGGTACGCCACACCTCGACCTCACCATCCCCACTCTCCCCCTCTCCCCCGTCACCGTCCGCTGGCCCCCCAACAGCTTGCAAAAAGGCTACTACGACAACGGTCTTCACGTCGCAGTGTCGCTGCAGAATGGGACCGAAGTGCTTTTCCCCGTACAGTGGAGTCGCGACCCCGCAGCAGACGCGCCGTTACTGGGGGCGTTGTTTGTGAGTGAGCGGAAGATGGAGAAGACGCGGGCTTCGACTGCGGTATTTGTGCTTGAACAAAGGGGAGAGGAGTGGGAGAGGATTGGGTTGTGTATTTTTCGCGGGTCAGAGGTGAGGGCTACGAGGGAGGAGAAGAAGGGGGTGAGCGGGGTGGTGGACGTTGAGAATTGGGAGGGGAGGTATGTCAGTATGCGGGAGTGGATGGATCTGGCGACTGTGCAGCGGATATCGATTGGGTAGTTCTGTTTATGAAGTGTTTTGATATCCGGTATTGTCAGTTGATAGTCCCGTCCTGTCCTCCATTCCCACGATCCTCCATCCTCCATCCAGCCATTCCTCCATCCCTTCTCTGAATTCCCAGCCATGATCCTTATACCCCCTATCCACCCTTAAAACGATGCACCACACTCTTCTTCAGACCCTTCAGCTATAACTCCAGGTCCCACCACTCCCCTCGCTCCCTCAACCTGACTCGCCTCCTGCACGGCGCCCTCCTCAGGCTGCTCCCACGCCACGTGGAAGTCACTCGTGCAACCGCCTGCAGGCGAGGGCCTCCCACAGCACGGCCACAGAAACGCCCTGGCGAAGACCTGGCGGTTGCGCAACGTCTGCATCGGGCCGTTGACATTCTCGTCCCAGGTCATCCAGAGGGGGTCCCTAAAGTCGGGAGTGGGGAGTCGGTCTATTTCTAGTTAGAAAGGAGTGACGTGTGTTGGAAGAGGTTTTGCAGGAAACATACATAGGTGCCTCATGCAGCTGAACTCGTGGTTGCGTGCTTTGAGGTAGAATTCGTTGCACATTTTGCAGAGGTCGTGTGCGTCGGTGATTTGTGGTTGCTCTTGTTGAACCTTGGTGAAGAAGGGCAGGGGTATGGCGACAGGGGTCATCTGCCACGGGTTGACCATGGGTAGTTGGTAGAGGGCCGGGTCGCTGTTGGTGCTGGTCAGCGAATCATTTTGGACAGAGCCATTTTGTGAGCTTTAGAGGAGCCACATGAATATCAGGGGCAGTGGAAGGCTACTTACATGTTTGACACTGTCGTGGCGAGGTCCGGGTGGGGAAGGACGTTCCTGGTCTTGTCAGCCGTGACTGATCTGTCAAATCACTTGTTGTCTCCGAGGCTACGCACTGCTGTACCCCATTCATCATGAAGTTCTGCTGGAATTCTCTGTTCGTAGCGATGTTAGCCACTGTAATTCTGCATAAAGGTACGAAAGCAACGAAGTAATGAACAGTGACCTACCCGTCTCCCAAATCCATCGTGAAGTCTTGCTGAACGAAAAGGTTCCTACCATCATTAGCGATCGTCATCTATCAGCCGACTAGGAATTATTTTGCCTTCGAAACGGCAACAGGAGAGGGAAAACGAAATAGCACTCACTGCTCAGCAACGGCCTGCTCGGCCAAGTCGACATCGCCAACCTGGTTGCTCAACACAGGCAACTCGCCAAATCCTCCCAACGAGCTGTTGAAGTCCCACTGCAAGTCAAGACCCGCTTGCGTAGGCGCCATCGATGAGTTCTCCAAAGGCGAGAACCACTGCGGATCCACCATTGCGGGCTCTGAAGCCTCGTCCGGCTGCAGCTGTTGCTGCTGCTCGACCGTGGATAGAGACCCGATGGAACGATTTGAGCGACCTTGGTCACTCATTTTGAGATGAAGGCGTGGAAAGAAGTTGTGATCACATATGTGGATAGACGTCTTTGCAGGGAAGTGTGACAGAGTGAAGTAGAAGGTTGATGGGTGGGAATGTTATGGTGATATCAGTGCGAGGAGCTTGTGGGCTACAGAGACGGTAGCGATGACCCTGGGTTAATTCTTTTGGGAAGTGTTGAGCGAAAATGGGCGTTGGGTGAATATTTCAGTTGAACAAAATGGGGAGGTGAATAATTCGATTGCACTCAGACAGCGACGCTAGCACGTTATCAGATTTGTCCGGTAGGAAAGAACAACAACTACAATATGTGCTTGATCTCAGGCCAGTAGCTGCTTGATCTCAACCTGCTACTTCCCATGTACTTGCCTTGTTGCAAATTTCACGTGCCAACTTTTGACAGTTTCCATCCTCTCTCTTTCGTTCATTCCGCTCAACCCGGGCCAGAGTTCCGTATTTCCGGCCATCCAAATCACGTCAGCAATGCACTCTAGTGCGTCTACGACGTTGTATTTCTCCTTGACCCTCATGACCCATAAGATGACTCCAGGCATAGTCACAATCATCATAGAAAGTATGACTATACAGAAGTATACCAATACCTGAAAGGCCGTGTAGGCAGTCGCATCTGTAAAAGGAACAGTATTCAGTGTGACCACCAATAATTCGCTGAGCACAGCCATCAGCGTCACCGGTCCTAGCAATCCATGTCTCCAGATTTGACTGCTGCATAGCGCAGTGACTGGATGACTGTGAGTCGGCATTAGTACGCTCTTCTGTGCCGTCGCTCCTTCTGGCGCGGCTAGAGCAACGTAAGGCGGCATCCTTCGCACGTATTTTTCGATCCAGGCCCAATAGAAATTCATGCTAAGTCCGAGACAGGCCATGAAGAGGCGGACTCCAAATGACTCACTGTTCATGAAGTCCTCGATGGGGTCGTTTGTGCCAGGCCTGCTGACGAAGGCATAGTACACAATGAGTGAGAGAATAGCGACCTGGTAGATAATGAATGCTGCAAGGGACGTAGGACGCATCTCCCAGTGACTTCCTCTTTTAGAGGCTGCAAGTGAGGTTTGGCGAGGTTGGTACGGCTGGAGCATTGGTTCCTGCACCGCTGGTGTTATTTCAACAATCGAAGCTGCCCCGTCAACTTCCGACGATGCAAGAGCGAACCGGCAACCTGGATATTGTAGCGACTGCAGGGACGCGTGCGCCAGTGTCAAAGTCGAAAGCGCCGCGATACCGGCGATGCTCGTGGCCTCTGCGACCAGACCCGAGGGACGGCGGCGCAGTCTGACCATAAGCATCGCAGTACCAAAGAGAACGGCTAGCAGAGCACCACCCAATACGAAGCCCAGGGCGGGTTGTACTAGTGTCTTCATCTCGCAATCCTCATTCGAACCGCCTCCTGCATCTACGACGACGCCGCATCCATCGCCGACGCCTATCAGGTGGATCGTTTCGGCCGCAAAGAGCGTCACGATAGTAAGCAACACCGCATTGCCCGCGCCGATGCACGTCAGCCAGTGCTTCGCGCGAAAGCTCTTGGTGAACACAACTGGAAGCATATCGGCCGAATACGAGAGGAACAACGAGTCCTTCGGCCGCGCCCCCACCCTTCTTTGCGAGCTGGTGGTAAGGTTCCATCTCCTTAAGTCTGGCGAAGACACAAGTCCACCATACACCCAGCAGGATGGCCAAGGGTTGGCGCATAAGCTGCTGCGAAGTAGAAGGCAGCCGGCGAGGGGAAGCTGCCCGGGGCAGGAGCAGTTGCCCCACCACTGGGCAGCGTTGTAGGATCTGTCCAGCTTCCTGGAGCCGGCGCGCAGGTCGCACCTGGCGGACAGCTGGGTCTGGAGGATTGTGGATGGGCTTCGTGTTTTGTATGCGCCGAGTCTGCAGCGGGCGGCTCGAATCCGTAGGCCTGGAGACAGGCGACTGAGACTGCTTGTAAGAGTGCGAAGATGATGGAAACGATGATGCAGAATGCGACCAGGAAGCCTGTACGTAGTGCCTTAGGTACGTAATATCTTGTCCTTGAAGCTGATGCTCTATGTTTCTGCTGGACAAAAGCCTTCTGAACCATAATCAGAGGCTTTGCCTCCTGTTTCAATGCATTCGAATTGTCAGACATCTTTTGAATGACCCGATGGTCGTATCGGGTGTGTTGAGTCTCAGCCTGATCAGCCATGTTGCCTGGTCACAAGGGGGTGTCAATAGCTATTCAGACGCTTGAGCATGCTGACGGACGAACAGAAACCAATCTCATTCATGTTGCGGAGCAGCAGTGTTGTACTCATCATCCTACCTACATAGTGGCTTGCGGCTGAGCGAGGCTTGGCCCTTCAGCTCCAACACCTCTGGCCAACCCATGTTCGACTGGCATCGTGCCAGCTTGTCTATTGGTTCAGCTGCTAAAACAAGCGATGCCAAATCGCGTCATCATGGGCGACGTCTAAAAACTGTGCGGCGCTATCTGCAAGGCAAGAGGCATATGCTGGGTGACTAATCGGCGAACAGGCTAAGGGGGCTAAGAAGCATTGCGCGCGCAAAGAAAACTTGAACGATGGTTTTGTGGGAGAAAGATCATATATCTTATGACTGCGCTATGCATTGTACACATGTATCTATAGAATCGTAAAGGTAGGTCGAATGAACAATCCAGTCCAGTCTGGGCAAAGAGATGCCTGGGTATACCGTATGCTAGATGCGATGGAACGCCTCAGAAATAGGAAAGAGAGGGAGAAAAAAAAGAGGGAGGTAAAATAAGAGTAAGAGAAGGAGAGATGTGTAAAAGAAGATCAGAGAAGGAATCGCACAACGCAACGCCTACACAGCATCGCCGGCCGTAGCTAAGAGACTCGTAAATCGCTCCGTGCCACCCGCTCCAATCCCCCCAGAACGCCATACAAAGCACTTTTAGTTGGAGGTAACCTCCCGCCCAGCATCCGAGCGTCCACGCTCAATCTGCTCGACTGCCGTCTTCGAGTCGGCTTGCGACTTGCCCGCAGCAGCTATTAGCGCCTCGCGGTGATCCCGGGCCATCTGTCGCATGGCAGCCTTGTCCTTCTCGTACTCGATGCTGCCATTGCGCTTCGGACTGGTACGGCGCGAAGCAGGCTGAGATTGCGTTGCAGACGTTGTGCGTGAAGCCAGACGGATGCTGTTGGGACGTGTGTTGGGGACGCTGGGGCCGTCTCTGTTGCTGCTGGTCTGGGAAGGGGGGAAGAACTCGGTGCTGCGCGAGTCCTGGCTGCGGCTGTCTGCGTCGCGATCGAAGGAAGGATTGCGCGAGTTGCTGCGCGAGCCGGCGAACTTGGGGTCGTCGCCCTTCAGCATCGCTCGGAATTGGCCTGTGCGCTGGCTGATGCACCACAGCTTGTAGGGACCGGGGATGAATGTACCCTCCTGGTCCCAGCACTGGACCCACGCCACGCCGTCATCGAGACGGAAGAAGCCAACTTCCACAGTTTTGCCCTTCTCGGTCTGTATGGCGCCGTACTTCTTGCGAGCCTTGTAATCATCCTCCAACAAGTAGCGCTTCAGAACACGTGACCAGTGGGCAGACATTGGACGAGCGAGCCTTTCGTACTCCTTCGGTGGATCCCGGGCTGCTTGTACTGGTCCTCCTTCGGCGGATGTCTCTGGAAGATCATGCGCGGCATCCTTCAATTTCGCGATCAGATACCAGCCTCGACCAGGAATGTACTCATAGAGTCCTGGCTTTGGCTCCGACCAGTGTTCGGTCTTCCGGATGGAACGTTCCTGCGTTTTGTTGTCCCGGAACCATTTGTGAGGCGAGAACAGCTTCTGTGTAGCCAGGAACAAGTTCGGCGACATTGTGAGGGTGGAAGAGGTGGATCTGGTGGACTTTGACGACTTTTCAACCGTCACGCGGGCTCCAGGTGGAGTTGTATGTGGAGAAGGGTGGCGCGCTTGATCCGAATTTGAGATGCTGTTGCTGCGGCTGCGCAAGTGCGTGTGATGTCCTATTGCAGTAATTTTTGGACCAGACCTGAGTAATCTGACAAGGGAGGCGTAATCTCTTGGTCCAGCGCTGGATCACCCGGATGGCGAATTCGTGTTCTAAGTGGCCGAGGGTCGCCGATCCGTTGCGTGCAAAGCACGAGAGCTGTCCAGGAAACGGCTGACAGAGCCTTTTGCAACGCTGTTCACCGACGGAGTCGAAAAAGGGATCTCGAGAAAAGGCGTTGCAGGTGTCAAGCTATTTAATGGACGGGAGCTAAAATAGTGCTGGCTTGTGAAAGATTTTCCCAGCAGGAAAGGAAATTTCCAGGGTGCTCCGACCGGTCCAGGGAACGGAGTAGTGCAGACTGTGGGTCGAGGGTGGTGGAATCCGACAATCCGAGTCGATGCAGGTAGGCGATTCGTGTGGATATCAAGCTTACTTTGAGTCTCGCGTTGTGTTGTAGGTGAGCCCTGTCGCGCTGCTCATAACCTGTCATCGCACATTGCGTGATCAGCTTATCTCGCCCCGGTTTCTCCCACCTCTTGCCCTCACACCCGCAAAACGTCGTTTTCGTTGCCAGCAAACGCGTGCCTGCCTCACAACATCTCACATCTCGGCCAATCAGGACGCTCCCAGCGGCCACGGGAGGTCGTCTTGCAAGATAAGCCGGTCGACGTAGGACAGTGATAAGGTAGGTGCCTGTGAGTGAAACTGCAGCAACGCCGTGACAGGCACAGTTCCAAGCATGGCGGTGTGAGGGCAAGCGGAGCAGCCAAGTCGCGAGTAGACGCGGGTGTTGAAGGGGTGGTGGAGCTGTGCCTGACTAGCTGGCTGTTAGCAGGGCGGGTGCATCGCAAGCGCTTCCGTAAGCGAGTCTCACACGAGAGGCTCCGCTCCACTTCCCAGTCCTGTGGAGGTCTTCGTCGAGCTATGTTCTAGAAACATTACAACAAACCTTACGAAAAACGCTCAGCTTCTGCCTCGCACTGCACTGGCTTGATCGATTGACCCCCCTCACACTGACCTTGACACCTGTCATCCCATTCCACCCCATCCACGCACTCACACGCGCAATCACCACTCGCCAACCCTCCACAGCCACCCTCAGCATCGCTCAGCACTCTCGTATCCGCGTGTTCCGGCCTGGGTGTCCTGTGTCGACACGACATGGACGCTCAGACAGCGTCAGTGCACACGTTTCACGGACGGGCAGAGCAGCCGGGGCCGGAGCCGCGGCGGCTTTACTCGCACGGTGTAATGTGCGTGCGAATCGAGCATTGCAGAGACCTGGTTGGGATGTATAGTCGGCGGTCGATGGTGTGTGAAGGTAGGTCTAGCGAAGAAGGAGGGTGCCGGTTTGGCTGCTAGATTGAGTGAGTGTCTGTCAAGTACACGCAACCTTCGCAACGTGGAAAAACGAAATGATGTACTTAGAGTGCTCGTCACTGAACGCACACTCGCAACCCCTCTTGCAAGCTCCGCGCTCATTTTAGCATTCCTATTACATTGTAGCCATCGGATGATGCTCACCCCTTCACCAGACACGACATACAGATCACGTGACCTAATCTCCCTTGCATTCATACACAGCACACCCTCCACTTTGACGGCAGTCAACATCCGTCCTGGCAGCTGTCAACCCAGTCCCCTTATCCAGGTAAACCAGCGCCAACTCCACGCCGCACCACATCACGGCCAGAAACCCAACGTTTCCGCTGATCAAACCACATTGAAGAAAGCCATGATTCTTGACTTTTTCTCCAGGCAAGGATGTCAACTTTATATCTATCCAGACCCTGATTAACGTCCACAATCAGCTCGACACGTACGCCACCCCCAGATACAAGACAATGAACAACAGTATAATAGCACTTACAACTCCGTCCTTCGCACCACCGCCACCACCACACCAGCCCTGCTCAAAACCCCGACTCAAATCCTGTGAACCCCTGCACGCCCGAGCAGCTGCTTCACAGGTGTACCGTGCCGCCTAACAACTAAACCATGCCATCTATTGAACCCCGCGACATTCTCGTTCTCGTTCCCGTTCTCGTTCTCGTTCTCAACCCCACCCAGACTAAAAACCCCCTCAGCACAAACGAAAACGAATGTGGTAGGTGTTTAGGTGCCTGCCTGCGTGCGGTGGAGCCACGGCATGCGTGTGCGTATGCATGTACACAAAGGTCAGACGGCAGAAGAGCAACAGCCCAGCCCAGGCCAGCCCAGGCCAGCCCAGCCCAGCCAACCCCTCCGAAGAGGGCGTTTACGCGAAGTTGGGGTTGACGTTGGTTGTTTGGTTTGCGTGGGGTGAGGGCGGGGTACGGTATGGTTATAGCAACAGCAAGCAACAGCAAGCAACAGCAAGCAA
>JUDZ01009662.1:0-38581 GCA_000812845.1 Stagonosporopsis tanaceti | reverse complement strand
TTGTTTTCAACGTCCTATGGTCGTATGTGAAAGACTTGGTGAAGTTGTTCGTACCTATTGACACAAACAGATTCTCAGCCGGGCCAGCCATGCCAGCCATGCCAGCCCCCCGAAGCCTTACAGGTCGTGCCACGACCTTTGGTAGTTCACTGTAAGCTTGAGAATACAGTAGCGTCCAAAGTATACGTACAAGGCCTAGTTGATTTTCTTGTTTTTATGTGACCCCTGACGATCCTGGAGGTACAAACAGTATGCTGTGTCTGACGTGCAGGATTCTAGAACTTGGCTGTAAAGGCGCAGAACTGGTGTTTAATCCATTTGCGAACACAACTAGGTAGCAAAACGAAAATCCAACCTATTAGAAATGTCAGTTTGAAACATCGATTGCATCTGTGAATTACTTACCGCTTGTTGCCTTCGTCTGTTGTAGTCGTCCTGTAGTTGTCCTTCTCTTCTTCAGTGAATGCATCCCACTTCTTTGCTTTTTGATTGTTCCTCCAATGGTAATAGAAGTAGGTTCCAGGGTATTGAAACACCTATCATCAATGTCAGTTTTTGGGGAATGAATTGCAGCTGGCCTCGGTAAACTTACACACATCCACAAACAAACAACTAGGAGGCCTTTGTTGGCTTTGAAGTATCGTGGTGCATCGCTGGGCTGATATACTTTCATTTGTCAGCACCGTTTCAGGTTCACAATGACATCTAGTGCTTACTGTTGGCTCCAATCATCCCACTAACTTGGACGGCCATGTTGTAAAGTGATGCGGAGACCGTCCGGTTTTGTACAGAGCCAGCGTTCCGTGATGTCCAGGCTACTTGGATAGGGTGCGTGCTAGGAGTGATTAGCTACAAGCCGAAAGCATAGCAGAGAAAAGCTTACTATGGGAACGACAACAGTACTGTGGCGATCGCAAAGTAAGCCCAGCCGCTAATAGGGTCTTTCATCGCGATCAGCGCCGCAAAACATGGCAGCAACCAGGCGTCTTCCGCCATCGATACAAAACTCCTGTTGTTGACCAGCTCACTGAAGGCAGTGATGAGAAGCATCGTGATGCTAGAGCCGACGATGTACGGGATTGATAGCAGATTGGACTGAATGACATCGAATCCAAGGTCTCGGAACGAAAGGGTCAAGTACTGTGACACGGGATACTTGGGTATACCAAACAAGAGTCCCAAGGCGAACAATGGCCACATGTCGTAGTCTTTGGAGCACTTCCAAATCTGGCGGACAGAAAGACCTTGTCGGTTGTACATGCCGCCCTTCTGAGGGTCGTCTCGAATGACTACAGTGCATCATCAGAATACGCGCCACGATTCCTAAGACAGACCAGCTTACCAGAGTTTACAATGATCTTTTGTTCTTTCTCGTTGAAGTACCCCTTAGGAGCCCACCAGCTCTTCGTTCTCGTTGGACACTGAGGCATCAGGAAGAAAGACATTGCGCCAATGAGAAAGGTGAACATTCCCCTGTAAACTGTTAGTGTGATCTGTAACGTTATTATAACCAAAGCATACTCGATCAAGAGCAGCCATCTCCAGCCCTCGTAACCCAGAATACCACGCATGGATACCAGTCCAACAGCTGCAAAGCCAACACCAATGTCCACCAGCTGGGACGACATCCAGAACCATGCCAGTCGGATAGGCAGGCTCTTACCGGTATAGAAGTAGCTGAGGTACAGGATAGTATCAGGAATGAATCCACCTTGAAACGTGGCGATGAGATATCTTGTAGCAAGGAACGATGCTCGGCCCTTGAGGAAAAACTGCATCGCGGAGATCAAACTGAATACACAGATCTGAATCGGGATCCATAGATCTGGGCCAATGCTGTATTGCAAGTCAGTCATACCTTAGAGACTTGATCTCAGGAAAAACTGACCGTTTGGAGATCAGCTGGGATGGCAACTCAGCAACGAGGAAGCCGACACGCGCAATAGTCTGACCAATGTTGTAGTCGGCACGGGTAATGTTAAGGTCGTCCAGCATATTGTCCGACACGGCATTTTGGATGTTGTTGCGGTCGATGTTCAGAGCAGCGAACATGACACAGACCCAGACCTAACCTGGTTAGTCATTGCTACACACTACTTGTCTGGTAGGGCTCACCATGATCTTCCAGTCGACCTTTCTCCGAACGGCGTTCTCTTCACGCCAGCTCCAGCGAAAGTTGGGGTCAAAGGCGGACCAATTTTCCCATTTCGGGTGTATGTAGAGACTTTTGAGCTCTTCTATGTTGTCAGAATCCCAGATGCTTGGCTGGGTGGCAACCTGTATAGGTCAGTAGGCTGTGCACTATCTCGCTCATGGTTTTGGTACACACCGCGTCGACATCGTATATGTCTTTCTTTGGCCCCTTGCGAAGCCCGCAAAGGCGTAGAACGTAGTCTCCCAGCACTGCTTCTGTCCGCTGCGTCTCTGCTGTCGCTAAGCCGGTAACAGTTGCAGACTGCTTGACAGGCTGTTTGGCATCGACACCACTCGTTGAATCTCGGTCATCGTGGTCGGAAGCACTCGATTTAGCGACCAGAGGCGACGTGATTGGAGCCTGACCGGACATCTTCTGTTACGAGACTGCTCAGTCTGAATCTCAACACGTCGTTCTGCGCGACGTCTGTATGCAGGAAGGCGGAGATAATAGCAAACGATCGACGCACCTGCTGTACACTGCCTACTGTGCATTCATAAAGACAACTCCGGTTATAAAGGCAACCTCAGGCCCACCATCTGCCCTAGTCGCTTCATCACCGAAAAGCCCAAATTGTGCTACAGAGCCACATTATGCGATTTCAGTGGGGAAGTGAATGCAAACTCTATACTTGAACCCCTGTGAAACATGTCTAGTGGACATCACGCAAGGACGTGTGGCCATTTCGTGTGTGTTTGCCGTGGAGATGGTGAACAATGCGGTGTGCCAAGCATATCGTCATTTGAATTGATCTCACGCAATCAACAGTCCTTGCGTCGAAGCAACTCAAATCAAGCGCATTGACAAGCAGGATAAGCGACGTACACACGAAGAAGGCCCAGCTGTTGCATCCTTCGATGATTCGGTTGGATGGTTGTTCAGATGTAATGTGGACGGCCGACATGTGTGCTGCGTTCACACTGACGTGGAGCTTTAGTAAGGCAGTCTTAAAAGGTCGGGGTGTAGGTGTTTTATGGACTGAGTATCGGTAGAGCCTGGAATCTTTATTATGAACCGTGCTCTTGATATGAAGCTGTTAACCTCTTCATGGCGTCTTCACTCGCTTCACGCTTCCGGATGTGCGGACATACGATAGTATAGCATGGTTTGCATGCGGTGCAGTGCCGTCATATTCGGCTAACCATTGGTATGTCGCATGTGACGCAACTTGTATTGGGAAGGTGTTAGCTCAAGAGAATCGAAGGTTGCCAACAACAGCTTGTCTCTGATCTAATATGCTTAGCCCCACTCTGCGTCGCTATGTACCAATCACAGCGCCGCAATTCCGACCGAGCTCTTCTTCGTTGTGCTTCTTGTTATTTACTTGTGCAAGCGTCTTTGGTACTTGATGCCAATCCGACGTTCGAATCTCAGGCGTCTTATAGTTGTCCGGTTACGCATTCCATACCCGAGCATGACGGTGATGAGAGCGGCGCATGCCGCAGGAACGCCGTAAACGAACAGAGCTTTCGACCCTCCAGCTCCAGCGCTCTGAAAGGTAGAGAAATTGCTCCCGCTTTCAACAGGTCCTATTCGTGAATGCCATAAAGCCGCGGAAGATCCTACAACGAACTGATATCAACCAACGTGATCTGCCATGGATCAGAGAGCTTACCGGACCTGACTCCCGTTGATTCAAACCCGTAAGTGTGATTACTTAGCGCAGTGATTGAACCCGTGAAAATAGCCGCACCCGTTCCGGCAGTGAACGGGCGTCGGATCGTCCAAAGTTGTAAGCGTGCGGTAGTACGCTTGATGCGATCCAATAGATGTGATCGGGACATCGTTAGTGTCTGGAGGTAAATTGTATCTTGTCGCTTGGTGAAGGTGAAAATGATGTGGAGGGAATGGACGATGAAAAGGTGAAGAGAGTAGATGCTTGTATGCATCTCTGAGGCACAGGTTACAGGAAGCGCCGAGTTCCGACAAATCATGCTGGGCCGCTCCTGCATTGCATGGCTGCAAGTGGATAGGGCAGTGACCAATGTGGGCTCTTCTCTCAGCTCCAGAGCGTATCCAGCCACCTGTGAAGTGTCAACTGGCACCACATGAACTTCGATGGCGCTAGGGTGGCTGTTGGAACAAGTACATTGCTCATAATACACATGTACACTGGCAGTGCTCGAATTTGCCACTGCTCTTTCGAGTCTTTCTCGCATCTCTCTTGCCTCTTGTCCACCCCGCATCTCCCTGCAATTCCTCTATGCTGACTCGGACTGCACAAGCTCGGTGACCTTCTGCTCGATCGACTTGTCGTCGAGACCCTTCAGCTGGATCTTCTTCTCCTTTCCATAGTCTACACACGTGTCAGTGCCGTTTGCTGCATGGCGTGTCGATTCAGACGCACTGTATCTCGCAAAGAGGGTGGGCTCGAAGCCGCTGGCCTCGCGGATGAGGATCGGGGTGTGCGGGTTGTGCTTCTTCATTGTGGGGTAGCTGCGCTGGAGGAAGTTTCTACATGTTCAGTTAGCCGTCGATTCTGCTACAGTTGTGCCCTGCCATCCACGCCGGCGCATGGCAATCTTTGTCCTGTCCGCCGGGGCGTCGTACCGTGTCGCGGCGCTGTGCTCGCTGGTCTGGCAGAACAAGAACCTCAGCTCCTTCAGCCCCGTGCTGAACGCATACTTGGACGCCATTGTGAGTCGAGTTCCGGGGGGTGGGTGGGTATCAATTGGTGAAGTGCGTCGCCATCACCAACTGACGTTCCTGAAGCTCTCGCAGACCCGCCTCGCCAAGGCCAATCGGAGCGCCGCCCAACCATGATCCGAAATCTGACTTCCGGCATCGCGACAGCAGAACAGCTCCTGCACCGTCGACACCCCACGAACCCGCCCAGCTCTCGCCTCTCCGACGGTCCCACACAGCCATCATGTCGTTCCGCCCCGGCTCCCGCATCTTCAGCGCTTTCCGCACAAACTACCGCCAGTTCTACGCCCGCCGCAATGCCTCAACAGCACCGGGCCCTGAACCCGCCGGCTTCGCCAAGTTCTGGAACTCGCCTATTGGCCCCAAGACTGTCCACTTCTGGTACGCCTCATTCACTTTCTGTGTGCAATGGCATTGCGAATTGCTGCCAACAGCATGGCAATGCCTTATCTCCGGACCCGGAGCGGAGCCGCATAAACATAAACACCACACGCAGCACGAGATACTGACTGCTTGCACAGGGCACCCGTCATGAAATGGGCCATGGTCGCCGCTGGTGCAGCCGACTTCGCGCGCCCTGCCGAGTCCCTCTCGTTGACCCAGAACTTCGCTCTCATGTGCACAGGCGCCATCTGGACGCGCTGGTGCTTCGTCATCAGGCCCAAGAACGTTGTGCTGGCTGCTGTCAATGCGCTGCTGTTCTGCGTTGGTGCTACACAGGTCGGCAGGATTTGGTCCTACAACCAGAGCCTGAAGGCCAGCGATCTGGCGAAGGCTGAGGGCAAGGAGTTGGAGGCTGACCTTAAGGCAACTGCTGCCAAGGCAGAGAAGAAACTTGCTTAGGTTAGGAGAGCGATGTTGAGAATTCCGGGCAGGTGGTCATGAGTTGGGACGACGGAACAGAGCGAATGCAAGCATTGTCATTGGATGGAGCCTATGAACAAGGAGCCCAGACCTGGATGTACTATTTACCTCGATATGCGAGCGTGGCACAATCGAGTTTAGTTGAACTTCTTATATTAACGACTCAAGTTCTGAGCGAAATATTGACCTCTATAGAGTCTATGCATAACGACCGGATGCAACACCCTCACTGATACAATGTCATCATCATCTGGCTGGTGGACGCAGTTCATCCTGTTCTGCTGCGATGGTAGTACGCGATGTGCCATCGTAGCAGGTCAGAGCTGAGCATTTGCTGGGTACAGTATGGACATCTCCAAATGGGCCTGTCGCGCTACTGACGGGTCTGTTCAGTTGGCGCCTGTGGGTCTGTACAAGTGGCATGGACATCCCGGGATAGAGCTCCCTTCATGTTGTCAAGGCCCCTCTTCATAGCTCTTCCAGCTCTGCGGATGAGATTTCTGGACTTTGTCCGGCCTTCTGGTGATCGCCCTGCGGCTTCTGGCCGAACTTGTTCAACTTTGACTGCAAGACTCATCAGTGATGGCCTAACAATCCAGACTTGAAGCAGTTCACCAGATGCATTGAATCTTCTCCCCTTAGCCACCAATCGAGCGCCACAGTCTGAGTTTTCGCATGTAAAGTAGACTGGACCGTTCTGCTTGACGTTCTTCATGCGTTCTGACGAGGTAGTTCCCCGACCTCCGCAGCATGGACAAGTCCAGTCGTCGACCCTATACTCGTCGCCAAAAGGGTCATCGGAGCGAGTTCCTGAAGTTGCTCTTGCTGCGGCAGTCCAGCTCATTAGCCCAGACCATTTGCTATCAGCCAGTAGGGGGCTGCGGAGAGGATGAGGTCGGTCAAGCTTACAGTCCACTGGAGGGGTGCTAGCCCTTCGAGTTGTAGGGCGCTCTCTTGAAGGCGGATGTGAGCGAGACAGGATGGACCTGGTCGCAGTCCTATCGGGGCTGTTTTGTGGTGTTCGAAGTTCTCCTGCCGCAGAGGCGTTGTATGCAATGTTTCGTGTTCGATTCATGTCTGCAGTAGCGACGGGGTCGTAACGGTTCTGTGAAATAAAATAGCCGCCTAAAGATTGCGTCGAGAAATGTGTGGTGGGATGCAAAAGCTCAAGCGTGGTACAAGAGACGGCTCGTCGAATGACAGGTGCTCTTGCTCGTGATGCGTGCAGGAGCGTAGTGGCTGTGGTATCTGCACGTCGACTACGCGACTTCCTTTCTCATCTCGTGAAGCAGCTGCAGTCTCAACCTAGGCACCTCTCGCTTTCAACTGGAGTTCTCAATTGAAGCAGTTGCAAAGGCTATTGCAACACTCTCCACAGCAGTCCCCGCAGCCACCACAACACTCTCCGCAGCAATCGCCGCATCCATCGAAGCATGCGAGAACTCCAGCCCAGCATCCAGCTATGCAGCTGGCGAAGATGTCGACACCCCACGGCCCAGAGCGGTCGCAGCAGCGGCCGAGCCGCGAGCCCGGATCGTCAAGATTCTGGGATTGGGCTGCTCCATAGTCCTCGGGGTCTGACATTGGCGCGTAATTCATGTTGAAGGTTGATGTGTTGTGATTGGCTCAGCGGCGAAAAAAGGGGGTCAAGATGAAGGAGTATATGACAAAGATGCGCAGAGAATAATGGTCGGTAGCTATATGTGTTATCAGTCTCACACCTCGCTTCTATGCACTCAAATTAGATACGGGTAAGATCTGGATCCAGATGGTAAAAGATCTGATGACATAGGCGTCCAGCGCACGCTGAGTACGCCTAACCGCACTGGGCTTCGCTTAGTCTGCTCACCACCAATCGACACTTTGCCTCCTGCACTGCCCTGATGAGCCACCTCTGGTCCCGTATCAACTCCCCTTTGAGGTCCACCGGTAGGCTTGGATGTGCTTGTGGTGTGCCAGCCGAGGCTTGTGATGCAGTTTCGCATGCGCTGGCCCTGGCGGATCTGGGCTGAGGTTTGCGAATGACTAGCGCACCGCAATATTCTATCTGAGAGCTGATCGGCTATACCTCATCTACACGACTTTCCTTATATCTCGCACCACCTGACCCCTCCTGCGTCAGCCATGTCTACTCAGCTCTCAGACTACCTCCAGAAGCCGTTCGTTCTCGTGACCGAACGGCTTATTGTCGTACCAACCCCTATTGCGATTCGATACCCCAACTATATCCACCTGTATGGCAGCTTGCACGCAAGTGAGGCATTCTGTCAAATGGCGTTCGGACCACATTTCCTTGCTCGCGAGCTGAGCGTTGAAGAAACGAGGGAGGTGGTTTTCACACGTGACCTGGAGAGATGCTGGAAGCCGAGAGGAATGGGAGACTTTGCTGTCGCTTTCCGCGTCAGGAGTGATGGCTCTAATCTCATCTCCAGCGATGTTGGGAGAAGGTTGGAGGGATTAGAAAACATGCGGATACTAGACCTAGTCGATAACGATGGTTTCCTCTGGTCAATTAGCGGCCTAGAGTCCCTAAATTTGGGTGAGGCTGAATGGGTGGGCTATGCAGGAGTCCGCGATGCCACTACAACATCCATGCCAGATCGGACCGCAGATGATAAGCGATTGCCTCCATGGCAGGAGATGGTTGAGCTGAGATACGGTGTGCATGGGGATTACTGGGGCAAAGGAATTGCTGGCGCAGCGGCGAGGGCAGTGATGCAGTGGGCGGTCAGCGAGAGAGGTGTGAGGCGATTCATTGCGGAGACCGAAAAGACAAATTCAAGGAGTGGGAAGGTATTACAGAAGATGGACTTCAAGAAAAGTGGCACTGACTATTGGAAAGAGCCGAGTGAAACGGAGTGGGAAAGAGTCACGTGTTAGATTAGTCGTTACATACATGGATGGCCACATAAGCCAGCGTATCATATCAACATTTGGTGCTGGACAAACGGTTCGATGGAACACTTGCCAAAAGCTGTCTTGTACAAGATGGTAAACGCAGGTCTGAAGCGCCCAACTTCGTTCCTGAATTGAAGTACACGGAAGACCAGGCCTTTGGAAGTGTAGTGCAGTTTGCTTCATGAATACCATCCCCAATAAGTGCAGCTCAGACAGCAGTGGTGAACAAAGTCGCAGCCTTGACATATGACAGAGCAAGGAAAATGTGTATGAGATAAACCCCTATAGAGAAGCCGGAGAGAAGCGTTATATTGTTTGCATCAGAGACCGACCCCGATATTCGAATCAGCAGGGATTTCATTGCAAGACCACTTCTCGAGTTCATACAAAAGACGCCCGTGAACTGTGTGACTGGTCTTCAGTTCGTTGGCTTTTGGCCGTCTTCCTGCAGAACCTTATTCAACCCATCCCGCTTGATGCAGTTCTCGAACGAGAAGCTCTTCGCTAGCTCTTCGAGCTCTGCTTCAGTTTTCCCCTCAAACAGCTCAGCAAATTCCCAGCCCAGATACTCGCTCATTAAGCACTCCCTGACGGCTCTTTCTACCTGCCTGTCAAACGTCCAAATATGAGGATACTTCTTCTTCTGAAATTTCTCAGGCACCATCTTCTTCAGGCCTTCGACAAACGGCTCGTATATGTCTTTGACGCCCTCTTTATCAACGCAACCCCAGAAGTCAAGAGCGAGCTTCTGCTTTTTGGCCACGAAGGATGCAATGAGCTTCATATATGGTGTATCTGGATTGAGGTACACCATACCCTGGTAGCCGATATCTTTATAGAGCCAGATACTCCAGCTGACCTTGTCTTGGTCGTAAATGGTCAACTGGTCCTGCAGCATGTGGTATCGCGCGTTGTTGACGCTTTCCGCCTCTGGGTCAACATCCTCATTTGCGTAGACTGGGCCAAACTCGCCGTTCCAGATGGGAACATTGTTTTCTCGCATGAACAGTGCTTTGCGGTCAAACTGCCGCTTGAGCTTCCCTTTGTGCTCGTCGCTTCCTGAATATGCGGGCTGTCCGGGGATCGGAAAGCCAAACATGGCGTAATCGTGGCAAGCGTATACCGAGTTTGGCAGAACGTTTTGAAAATAGGTGAATTCCATTGCATAGGTGTTGCCATCGATGAAAAGCATTGTGTCTGGGTCTATCGCCCGTACAGCCTGTTCTGCGCGCTCATACCAAGAAATCAACCTAACATGCTCTGGATCTGCCGGTTCGTTCAGCAGATTGTAGCCACATACTACTGGGTTGCCCTTGTATCGTGCTGCAATGGCTTTCCAGAGATCGATGGCTTGATCCTGGAACACTCGGAACTCCCAGAACATAGCTTTGTTGAGGCCGCCATCAGAGTGCCAGTCTTGGTTTTGACCACCGGGTGCAGCGTGAAGATCCAGAACAACGTACAGGTTGTATTTTGTGCATATGTTAATGACACGGTCCAACAAGGCAAAGCCTTCTTGCTTGAAGTATGTTGGGTTCTGATCATCGATGAAGTGGCGGTAGTTGAATGGAAGGCGAATGCAGTTCATGGATAGTCCAGCGAAGAACTCAGCATCGGTCTCTGTAAAGAAGTAATGTAACAATCGATCGAAGAAGAACTGTGCTTTCTCCTTGCCCAGAACCGATGCAAGCGCAGCTCGATGCTCGTGCTCATGACCGGAATAGCCAGTGATAAAATTCTCCATGTTAAGATAGCCACCTAGAGCTGTACCCTTGAGCACCACACGCTCTCCGGCGGTATTGACGATTGCATCGCCTGATACTCGCAGGGGCTGGCAAGGTGGGTTCAAGGTATGAATAGCCATGTTCGGACTTTGTACGATTGAATAGAAGATGTGAGATGAACGGGGAGTTGTAGAAGATGTTGATCGTACGGGACGACAGCTAATGTATGCCGACTGAAGACAAGTCCATTAGATGGATTCCCCCAGATCATCATGTGCAGGTCTGCCGGCCGGAGGCGCTGCCGATGGCAACGCTAGAACAATGTCGATTCGCTTGCCGACACTCCGCGACGGTGCGTGAGGCGACCACATTAGACAAGGGTGACCATCGGAACGCCATCATCGAAGGCACGATTGAATGTACCTTCCTACGGGTGTGCGAGTCACAGACAGCCGTCGGAAGATTGTTTCTAGGTATGGAAGACCGTCAGAAGTCGTCCACCGAGTTCTTGCCGCACAATCTGGTACAATTGACGAAGGTGTCCGACCATAATTGTGAAATCTCCCGATTCGTGTTCCCAGACCTCGAGAAGCTCAATGACTTCTTCCACAGACCGTTGCCAGCCATTTGGCATGGTATAAGACTGTTCGTGTACATGAGCGGCAAAGCTACTCGCCGCAGCGAGCAAGACAAGAGCGCTTCGAGTGCAAGACTTGATCATACCAAAGGTTCCGTGATGTCTGTGTGAGAATCCAGGACGGTTGACATTAATGCGATCCACATGGATCTGTAGGCCTTTCTCAGCTAGCTGCTGCACGAGTGGTCGATCTGTAGTCCGTGAGCCCGACTCTATGGCTCGAGTCGTAAACGGCCAGTACATAATCTCCCAAACATTGATGAGATGACCGCGAAGAACGAAGCGACAGACCTCGTCTTCGCTTGCTGGCGCGAGTGTAGACATGTTGTTAGGCAAAGCTCGAATCCAGTCTAGAATCTGCGATTCCCGGTCTGCAACTCCTTGAGCCAGTCCTGAGATATGGTCCTGCCCGGAATCTGGCACATACGCCAGAACATCTTTGGCCATGCGACGCCACAGTCGCAAGAGTGAGATTTCGGAAAGGTAGAAATACCAAGACATTTGCTCGCGTGTCTCAGCTTCAGCATTAACTATGCTTGGCACATCATCATCGTAACTTGGCGGAGTGGGGAAGAAGGGCGGATAAGTTGCGATATCAATCTCAGAGAATAAGAAACCTGGTAGGTTGAGATCATCATTCACTTCTCGCTCGGACTTCCAAGCCGACCAATAGATCGCTTGTTCGGCAGCTGCCGACCGCCGTCCTGCTTCATCTAGCTGCCCCCCGTATTCTTGTCTGAAGGCTGTCAGAGACTGAAATGTCTGGCAGCAAGTCAATGACTGCATGAAGTATCGCCAAGCCGATATCCGCTCAAATGTACCTGTGCACACATTAGTGACTGTGTGGATATGAGTATTACAACCAATCGGAAACTCACACATGCTGTATACACCCTGAACATCGTTTAGCACATTGTGATTCTGTCAACACAGAGATGAGTACTTACGGCAAAGAACATGCACTGTGCCTCAATGAGGCTCGATGTGCCTAGAACCAGACCAAGTCTCTTTTTAGCAGCCAGAAAGAAGGATTCCGCCATGCGATACGCTTCTGAATCACGAAGGACATATCCCCCCTCAAGCGGGGTGGCTATGGTACCGAGTGCACAGATCAGAAGGGCTAGACATGCATCTGGAGACCAGTCGATACCATGTAGGCAGACTCTATTGACCGTTCTCCTCGTCTGATGTTCGTCCAGTATGGGGTTCTTAACATGCACATAGCTGAAAAAATGGTCAAGCAAAAGCTTGATACGGTGAGGCTCGAACTCATCCAGACCGGAAATTGGCGAAGAAGTTGTCATCTGGTTGGCTGATCGGTTGGTGCACGGGAATGCGGGACCGCTCAGTTCCTGACCAGGACGTAGCCTCTTCAGAGGCGCCCAATCCAGAATTTTATTGATTGAGCATGGTAGTAGCTGTGATGAGACTGGTTTCGCGGTCTCCGGTGTTGGTTCAGGGGCCGCTGTGCTTTCGGCAGTGCCACTGCCGACGTCGCGGACAAGCTGGTCCAACTCGTTGAGGCGTCGTAAGATTTCAAGACTCGCAGGATCGAAACTCGAGAGATCAACCGGTGCCTGAATGCAGTTTGCGCCAGTTCTAACGCAGAAGGAACATGCCGGCTTCGCGTTGTCGCATTTGGTACGACGTGCTCGACAGACCTGGCAAGCAGTCACAGCGCGCTTGCGGGGGTAAGAGGCAGATCCACGTGGCGCAGGTCGTTTTTGACCGGGGACAGTAGCCGGTGATGGGGGATGTCGAGCTGTCGGCTGATGCTGAACTGAATCCATGTCCGAATTGTGCGAGTGATGAAGAGCATTGGGAAGATTGGAATACCGCGGAGTGTCGCTCATTGTTGCAGCCGCCACGGCCGCCAGGCCTCACTTGGCTAGCCTAGATGTGGCGGCTCTACCTCGGTGTGCTCCAGACCATGAGTAACGCGGAGTGTCGCCCTCCACATTTTCCCCAGGTTTTCGTCTCCATGTCTAGCAAACATGCTTGCTACACAGCAGGCGGATCTTCGGGACATACGAACGCCTTCACGTTAGGATCTGCCGTAGGCTATGTTATATATAAAAAGACCTACACTGTTCCCTTCGAGAAATGATCAACACGTCGCAGCAACTGCAACGTTCCGACTTTATTTCTCGCCTTGTAACACACCATGGAGAAACCATCTTCTGTCACTCATCATGAAGAAGACATCCATACAAATGATCTGAAGCACAGCGTCACCGAAACGAAGGGTGCAATTGCCGACAGGATCACGGAGCACCAACTTACCCTTAAAGAGGTCTGGAAGAGCCATCCAGCTCTGGTTGGGTGGTCGCTCTATTGGTCAATATGTGCTATCGGATGGTGAGAAGATTCCAACCTTGAACGGCCTCCTGAATACGGCTGACTTGCGTAGGGGATTCGATGCACAGATTAACGGAGCCATGATCTCCGTCGCCTCCTTTCGCCGGGATTTTGGATACGTTTTCGAGGGTGAGGCAATCCTACCAGCAAGCTGGCAAACCGCATTCAACATGATCAGCTCAGTCGGTATGCTGTTTGGAGGATTCGCATGCAGTATAATTGCAGATAAGATGGGTCGAAGAACCTCACTGCTTTGCGGCATCTTGTTTTGCATCGGCGGAGCTTTTGGAGAGACGTTTGCTCTTAGCAGAGGCGCCTTCCTCGCCTCGAAACTCATTCTAGGGGTTGGCCTTGGGTTTTACCTTACAATCGGCCCTCTCGCATGCAGTGAGATCGCACCAGTGGTGCTTCGCGGCATCTCTACTTCTGGCATCAATCTTGGTATTGCTGTTGGCCAGCTGCTATCGAACGCCGTTGTCAAAGGCTTCGGTGAGAGAACTGATCGCTGGGCCTACGCAGCACCTTTCGCCATCCAACTGTTCTTTTCCGTCTTTCTCTTGTGCGGTCTGCCCTGGGTACCTGAGTCGCCATGGTATTTAGTCCGCAACGGCAAGGAAGACCAAGCTTGCACCTCTCTAAAGAAGCTTTGGGGCAAGCATACTGATGTCAGCGACAAACTTGCGAGTCTCAAAATCACTATCCAGGAGGAAGAAAGCCAGAAAGAATCTAGCTTCCTTGACTGCTTCCGCGGCACCAATATCCTGCGCAGTTGCATCTCGACAGGAGCCTTCGCATGTCAGCACTTTGTCGGTATTGTGTTCGTCCTTGGCTATTCGACGTACTTCTTCCAGCTCGCTGGTCTCGACATCGCCCGTTCTTTTGACCTCGGCGTCGGCGTCACAGCTTGCGGTGTGGCCGGGAACATGGCAAGCTGGTTTGTCGTGGACTCTTTCGGTCGCCGCAAGGTTTTTGTCAGCGGCATGGCAGCCCTCACAACATTGCTGCTCCTGATTGGCATTATGGATGTCATACCCACTGGACCGTCGAAATGGGTTCAAGCTTCATGCACTGTAATCTACGCGTTTGTCTACTTCGGTTCTATTGGCGCCATGGCTTTCGTACTGCTGGGAGAAACAAGCAGTATGGGTCTTCGGGCGCACACTGCCGCTCTCGCAACGGCAACACAATCGATTCTTGGTATCGCCATGAACATCGCCATTCCATACATGGTAAATCCAGATGAGGCCAACCTGAAGGGCAAGGTGGGTTTTGTATTTGGAGGTTTTGCTGCCATTGCAACGTTCGGATCGTGGCTCTATGTTCCGGAACTCAAAGGACGCACAAATCGTGAGATCGATGAAATGTTCGCAGCTAGGGTCCCTCCAAGGAAGATGGGCTCTTATCAACTCGACGAGACACACGCGCAAGACTTATCAGTGTAGAAGCAGGCGATATTATTAGTTGACAGGGTATCGTGTACGCGCACGCTTGTAGCAATAAAAAAGCAGTCTTCGGTCTTCAGTCTTCAGTCTTTGAACTTTGCAAATCTGCAATATCATGGGTGCCGACTTCACCTAGTAGCAGCCATCACACGCGGATCACAATGTTGATGCCTAAGCCGCGCGCTTCGCGGATGCAGCAAGCAAGACACGTTCTTTCTACACGGCCGATCACTGCATGAAATCCCTTCTCAGCACACCAAGCTCTAGCAAGTAGATGAGCATCCTCACTGCCCCGTGCATCAAGAACAAGCACAGCCTTGCAATCGTCGTGGCCTGCTCCCTCTTGATGCCCATCTTTGAGAAGAGTCGAAGATGAGCATGTTGGTAGCTGGTTTGCAGTCACTGTGAAGGGAATTGTGAATTTCGAATCCAGAACACAAACCACAGGAGTGATCGTGTGGCCATAGGAGGCGTGAAGAGGATGAACAAGGACTGGTTCTCCCGTAATCGATGAGTCGGCTTGCTCGTTGACTTGTTCGACAGCATACACTCGCTGCGGACCAGGGTCTGCAGCCTCCGGAGGGTGCGACAAAAGAGGTTCGAAGCCGTGGCTGTTTCGACGAGACAATGTGGTGCCCATGCTTCTCTTTGAAGAGCTGTGTGATAGCGCACCTGTTGTCGGACGCTGTGCAACATGTCTTGGGCTTGCGACCGATGTGGAAGCTGGCGTAAAGCAAGGCCAAGATGAGACGAATTGTACTTCGTGGGTGAGTGTCAGAACATGGTTTCCAGAGCTGTTGTTGGTCTCGAATGTGAGCGATGGCGTATATACTTCGCCTTGACTTGGCATTTCGGCGTCCGCTTCGTTGTCAATGAGGTCGGTATTCAGTGGCGTCAGATCCCATTGTACGAAGCGAACAGGCGGCACGGAGGCATCCTTAAGGTCCTTAGGCATAACAAAGTCTGTGGACTTGACCAGTGTGCCTATGCTAGCTGGCAAGACAAGCGAGTCCGTTGCCACCACGTCATCGTCCAGGGTGATCCGTGAGCTGATCGGCGACTGTTCACTGCGTATGGAATGCCAACCTTCAAGTGCGCCGTCTGGCAGGATGTCCACACATATCCATCCCATGCTTTCCTGTGCTCCAGTGGAGCAAGCGAGCACTCGACCAACGATCGATGCTTTGCTCCACCAGCTTCTACCACTGTAGACAAAGCCACCATATAGATCCGCTGAGTCTCCAAGGATAGAGATTGCAAGCTTGTCGTTTTCCAATAGTGTAGACAGCAGAATATGGGAGATAGTCTCTCCAGGCAAAACTAAACCTGTCAGAAAGGATCGACTGAGCCAACCACCGATATCGACCATTTCAGAGCTGGAACTGCCATCCAAGGATAACAGTGTTTTTGAAAGAGGGACTCGCAGAGATCTCGAGTTGCCACGTCTCACAGTCGGTTTCTGGACCCTTCCAAAATAGTCATCCAGCTGGTGGTTTGCTGAACGTGGAGTCTGAAGAGGTGTCCCGTAGACACTTACGACCGAAGGGGTCGTGGGGTTGAATGTCCATGCACTCGGAGAGGCAGTTTGCGGGGTTTGCTCGTTAAAATGATCAGGTCCCCCAAGTTTCTCTGCTAACGACCTCACAATTGTATCTGTTGTTGGCCATTTAATCGATTCCGCGAAATGGAGAAGTCCTGAAAGCTGACGTGATTGATGTTGAGGCAGGAATATAATGTCCGATCTGGGAAGCTCCTTTGGCGTGTGGACGCCGAGGATCGAGAAGAACCCACGCTTCTCTTGCACCGGCGTTAAAGCACTAGTATCATTGCCCTTGATGACCAGGATGTTGTCCAGGAATGTGCGTGCAAGGATCATGTCCCAATCTGTTTTCTTCGTGGTGATGCTAGCGAACGCTGCTACTTCCTGCGCGCTAATGTGTATTTGGTCGTCTACTTCGCCAGCACTAGTCGCCGAGATTGCATCCAATCTAAGTAAAAGCTCGCAAGACAAGCTGATTTGGAGCAGCAATATATCTCGTTCTGACCAAAGAGGTGGGAACTCTCCTTCGAACACGGATTCAGGATCACTGAACAGCACCTGACCAAGCCTTATCCTCCACTCGACGAGGCTGAAATCATGCCAGATGCCTTTCAAATTGAGGATCCTGACTATAGCAAGGATCTGAACTTGAAGACCAGTGGGATCGAGGTTGGATCCAGCATAGCCGGGCGGCGTCAAGAATGTACTGAAGAGGTGCGCGTACAAGTCACCAGGGCTCTGGTTGTTGAGAATCGTGATACGTTCTGGACTCTGCTGAAATGCTTCGTACAGATCTTGGAGCTCGACAAGACGGTCGTACACCAAGTCCATGTGAACGGCTCGAATACCGATACGCTCAGGGTTCGTTTGCATGAGCTCTTTGTTCCTGACAGTTTCGACAGACTCCTCGCTGGCCTCATCGTATTGGGGCTCTGTGACGAGATGGTCCGCCAAGGGCAGCTCTACAAAATGAGTGAATCCAATACTACCTTGCTCGATGCCCTGTGCGCTGAGCCAACTCGGTGTCTCAATAGCATTCGTCTCATACACATGATGTTCGATCTTGCCACTTCGTATCGGCTGTCCAGTTGGGGTATGCGTATGCGCCGTAGCGGCCATGTATGATGGGTGCCCGAGAGGTACGGAGTCGGTAGCATCGTCGTGATTCACTTCGTTATCCCAGGGATACGTTACCCTCGGCGATGGTTGGCCATCTACGAGCTGGACGCTCAAAGTTGGGGCACCCGAGAAAAGCGCATGCATGCTTTCTCTACCCAAAAGATCACGCTCCTGGTCATAGCCTGCTACCGATTGAGACACCGACGATGTCCCTTCAGCCTGTTTTATGGATGTACCAGGCTTTGTAGCAACATCAGCCTTCTCGAGATGTGTGACCTGCATGCTGCTGCTGCCATCGTTGCGATCGTAGTTTGGAATCGTCGAATCGTCGGCGGTTGCTTCACTCTCAAGCGGCACTGTTTGTAGCAGTTCACGAGGCTGGCTTGATGGTTCACGCTTGATCGCGTTGCTTTGCTTCGAATCCGGGGATGCTTGTGGAGAGGGTGCTTCGTCTGCAATGGTCTTTTCCTAATATGTAGAACACGTCGTCAGCTGCTGTACTTGAGTAGCAAGGCTACGGCATGGAACAGGAAGGTAAGCAGGAGGGCGTACAAGTGCTTCATCTTGCGGCTGTGATCTTCGTTTCCTCATCGACTTCGAACGAAAGAACTGCGAGATTCGTTCCCTCTTACTCGGCTTCCGTTCGAGCTTGATCCCGTCTCTTTCGTCATTTAGTTGCCTGCTCAGACGTCGCAACATGTCGAGCTGCTGCAGCGAGGCGGTGAAGCATGCTGGCGGGCTGCCTCAGGAGATTTAAAGAGCGTCCCTGCAGTCACCAATTTCCTCGACCTGTTAGCGACATGATCCCACTTAACACGTCAAGCAGGGCAGACACCCTTGGTATCGAAGCCCTGATCGTTGGAGCGGCTGCCGCTCCCTGTCACACATCCTACATTAAAGCCTGGCGATCGCCAATAGGGTGTCAGATGCACGCTGCCCAAGCACGCGCCGACCATGAGCACACCAACCGATGGCTGCAGTGTGCAACACAGCGGCGCTCACCGCGGATGCAAGGTCTAGCAGCGATTCAGCTCTGCGCAAGGCAATGCGCGTCCGCGGCAGAAACAACGCGACCTTACAACGGCCGTCTTGACGCTATTTCTGTCGTATCACTGTCCCCCCGTCAATGACGACGGTCATCGTTCCGCCGCCGTGGGTCGGCTTGGCGCAAGCTGGCGCCTCCTCATCTGAATCTCCTCTCGAAACCGGGAAGCGGGTCGAGACCCTTTCCAACAGCAGATGACATCCAGGTTCCACGTCCACGGGCTGTGCCCGTGTGCATAATGTCTGAGTTCTGACTGCGCAGACCATTCCCCTGAAGCATTGCACGACAAACGCTCGTGCCATGAATGGTCTCTGCGACGCCTTTGCAGTTTGCTTTCATGAGCTTTGTTTTATGCTCATCCTTTATCCTTTAGAACCATTGGCGGTGGTTTGTTGCGAGGCCCATTGGCACTGTTTGCAGACAAGATCACGCGCCTTGTGTAAAGTCGCTATTTAGTGTCCGATGAATTTGAAGAATACGAGATGTTCAAAGGGTCACTGCGAGTAATCTTGTACCTTATCTCAAGAGCTAAGTTTCAACACAAGTGCATGTCTCAAGTACACGACATAATGACTCTAAGAGCTGCCGCCACCAAACAAACACAGGTCAAGAGCGAGGGCTGCGACGACCACTCTATCTCGCCTACACGTTTGCCCAATATTTCCAACAAAGACTTTCTTGGAAGATGGAGCTGACGAGTATCTGCAGCACCACAGGCCCCTCCTCGTGTCCCGCTTCCGGCTGCTAAGCTTAAGAATACCAAAACGAACACATCCGATCCCAGATCATGTGAGCGGTGCGATGAGTTGAAGACTCAATCAGATGTCAACCGAAGCATGCTGAGCGACTGCGCCACTGACCTCAAGATCAAAGAAGCTGAGGCAGAGTCAGCCAAAGTCCTGGTCAAGAAGCTGCAAGCTCAGCTTGACCAGGCAGAAATAGAAAATCGTCTGATGAAAACCCGCTTCGAGCGTGAGCTGCAGTTCAAAGACAGGCAATTAGCTGCGCATGCCGCTGAATCGAAATTGCACATCGACACATCGAACGAGCTCGCGGCCCAGTTAATGAGGCAGCAAAAAGAGCTTACTAAGGTTCATGCGCATGGAAATCGACAGGTCGAGGCGATGAAGGCTAGCCATGAACAAGAGCTCTGTTCCTGGAAATTTGATGAATCAAAGGACCTGGAGATTGAAGGTCTGCAGCTCGATCAGATCGAGCAAGAAGAAATTGCCAACAAATGTGAAGCTGAGGCCACTGCTAAGATTGCACGATTAAGTGACAGTCTGTCACGCCTGCAGAAAAGCATCGAAGATGAAGCTGCCAAGCGCGCTGCTGAGCTCCAGGTCAAGATTGAGCGAAGTCTCGCGGCTGATCTCCGAAGGTATCGTGCCCGTGTTGCGGACTTGGAGGCAGAGAACAAAAGGCTGTATGCCCAACTCCCGATGAGGATGCTCTGAAAGACGCCCAACATAGTGGGCAAGGCGAAAGAGGACGTTGGTGGTCCTGAGGTCTTTTTGCACATAATTAAGAATTTGACGCTTACTCTAATACTTTTAGGTTGTCGATCAGGAGTTTTATTCAATGTGAGTTGTACAGCACTGAGTGAAAGTGACGATCGCGATTCAGTCCGCCACGCTAGCTGCGATTCATGACTAAAGCACACGTCGCTCAGGCGCGTGAGTAAACACAAGCAGACGCGTTGCAACTTCCACACGACGTCATGGTACGTACCTCAACATAACCCTCTGGCAATTACGAACTGATCAAGCTAAGGCGCGCATCCGCGCAGGCGATAACACTGCCCCGAAGCGAAGAGGCAGGCCGCCTGGAAGCCGCAACAGTGGTGCTACCGAAAGCCGAGTAACGAAGCCCAAAGCAACCACAAAAGGCAGCAGCAAGACAAGACCAAAGGCAAATTCGCAGAAGGATGACGGAGAAGACGAGCTCTCCGTGATCGCGCCATCGCAGAAGCCATCCTCGAAGCCGCAGAAGCGCAAGTCCGACGACGCAGTGAACAAAATCGCCGCAAAGCATACCAAAGCGCAGAGGAAATATGTGCAGCTGGAAACGAAGACAAAGAGAATATCACAAAGCGTCATTGAAACATGGCCACATTTACCTCAGGCGGTCTTGGAGCAGATGAGTGTTGTAATCAAAGACGCAAAGAAGGACATCGCAAATACGCAACGAGATGAGCGCAAGGTCATGGCCGCACACGACAGTCTCAATCCGCTTGTCAAGAGGCTTGTACGGCATCTTGCAGCTTCGAAGATACCGCCTCAGGCCAAAGACTATCACTTCAACATCGACAAGCTTACAGAGCGTAATGGTCAGATCTTTCGGAACGTGACTACAGCCCGTCATTCGAAGCAGATGCTCGACGAGCAAGTTAAAGTGACACAGAGGCTCGTGACAAAGGATGAGCAAAACTTGAACGAGCTCAGGGGTGATGCCAAGAAGTGGAGGACCGAGTGGAAGCACCGGCAAAGGCATGGGCGGGTGAGCATGAGGGACCAGGTTAGTATAGTAATCATACTAATGAGGCACAGGCCCACCCTCTTCTGCACGAGAGCGAAGAGCTTGACAGCGACAACGATGATCCGGACGACATCCGCTTGAAGCCCGCAGCTGCTCGAGATACATATACGCTCGATGCACCCGATGCTGAGCTAGCGCCGATCCTTGATCAGCTTCGTCGCAGTTTGGAGAATATGCAGGGTAACCATGCGCAAGTAAAGGGCATCGATCCAGCAGTGTTAGATGCGAGGACGGCACTAGACGATGTGTTGTTCAGACATGCCAGTGCACAACAGTACACAACGCTGTAAGCTATCGGAATGCAGGTTCAGTCTACTTTATGGGCGTATCAGGGAGTTTTGATAGGCGCATGTAGGTCAGCGCCCAGCGCTGTACACGGGTAGCTATGCGGTGAGCATAGGGCAGGTCTTTTTACTGGGATATAGCAAGGCGTCTGTGGGTTCGGCGCACGTATCCAATACTTGGAAACGAGTCCTGTACAACAGGGACGGTCCGCGACCATCTTGTGTGACTTCTGCAACAGCGCCACAATTTGATAATGCAGAAAGCAGAACCGACATTATGCTATTCACGTACCATTTGTAGTCGCAGAGGTACCGGTGTGATGGTCCTCTCCAGTAGCGCATGCATATCAATGCAGGCAGGGACGAGCATCCCGGCTGTAGTGCTCCATTGATGCACGTGACGGGCCCACACGCCCCAGCTACTGCCGGACATCAGTCATGCCCTACAGGCGCTGCGGATCCTCGGTAGAACTCCTGCGAGCGCGACGTTGCCCAGCCCGCCGTTGCGATAGCGGAGACTCTTTGAAAGTTGACAGCAGTGACAGGAACTTTGGGGCGCGTGCAGTGCAGGCGCCAAACCCCGCTGCTAAGGAAGGCGTTTGCGGAGGCCCGAGTTCCGGTTTCTCCTCTTGCGTGTCGGCTAACCACGCGACCATGAACATTCACTGATCGACGCCCATATACCACCTTAGCTCAAACCTACGACACACGCTGCTGTGCGACCTAGGAACGTGCTTTACTTGCTAGCTCTGTCTGCCTCTTTTGGCGTTCGCACGCGCAACAGACCCATCTGTACCACCCGGCGCGCCCAGCGCTCAGCTTTGAAACCCGCCCACACCACTACGGTTGATGCCGGAGGCTGTGCAAAGATCCAATGGAGCAGCCTCGCCTAACATGACCAGTGCCAAAGAAGCAGACCAGGAGAAGGACGCCTCCACAGCAATTGCGTCCAAGAGTAGATCACCGTCCAAGGACAAGTCATCATCGGCGCCAGGGTCTGATGCGCCTGCGCGGACGTCAAAGAAACGAAGGAAGGTCAACCATGGTAAGACTAACATACTGTGCTCTCATGAGGACCTATGCTAATGCAATTGCTTCTAAACAGCGTGCATCTATTGTAGACGTTCGGTAAGCCGAAGCCCTATACCTAACAACCAGAACATGCCGCGCTGTTGCGTCATACTCTCATATGATGTATGCTAATTCGACATTTCTAGCACATGACTTGCGATCTTGTGAGTTGAATCCGTCACTTATTCCTCTGCCCTATGCTGATTGTTGCTGCTTGCAGGAACGACCATGTACGAGATGTATCAAGAGGAACATTGGACATCTCTGCCACGATGAGCCTCGCGAAGGTGTCAAGAAAGCCAAATCAGAAACCGAGAATGGTAACAGTCAGACCGAGGCTGCGAATGGCAGAGCACCCAGCTCTGATGTCGCTTTGAATGCCATGCCGCAACAGATCGGCGCCCCCGATTCAGGGCTGAATATTGCGTCACATCAACTGCCTCCCAATAGAATTGCCAGTACTTCTTCGGTCACGCAGGCTGACCCCGTATCTGCGCCACAAATACCTGGAATGGCATCTGGGAACCAGTCCTGTAAGCTACACATGCTCACACTTGTTCTCAATCGACATTTTGCTAATCTTCATAAGTCTTAAACTACGATGAATTGCTCTCTACGTCTCAGAACAATTTCCAGGATATGCACCACTTCCACCCGTCATATATGTTCAACACTTCGGAAGTTAGTAACGAGTACAACTTATTCAACGACTTCCTGAACAATAATCTCATGGACGACGGCTCTTTTTACGGCGGTGGCGATCTCCATACTCTCTTTTCTGATGCTTCCTTGATGAACCCTATGGGTACTATGACCAATAACACAACATTCAACCCGAATACATCGAGGAGTCCTCAGCTACTCCCGCCACCCGCCCAAACTACTGTCAGCAGGTCCGTCCAACGGCCATCGAACAGCGCAACAGCTGATAAGGCACGAGAAAGGTATCTCATGGCGGCTGCTGACCCGGCTGGCAACGATAGCCCTGAAGAGCGCATGAACAAGCTGCTCAAAGCTAAGATGGATGCTGGTCTACTGAAGCCTTTCAATTATGTCAAAGGTTACGCAAGATTGAACCAGTACATGGAGCAAAACTTGCAGCAGATCTCGCGGGTACGAATACTGCGGCAGCTGGACAGATTCAGACCTAAATTCAGAGAGCGCGTCTCGAAGTTGACGGATATGGAATTGGTGCGTGTAGAAATGTGGTTCGACAAGAGCTTGATGGAGTACGATCGCGTTTTTGCAAGTATGGCGATACCAGCATGCTGCTGGCGGAGGACAGGCGAGATTTATCGAGGAAACAAGGAGATGGCACGTCTCATCCACGCACCCATGTCGAAGCTGCGAGATGTAAGCACCCCATTCACAGATTCTGTTTGCGCAGGTAGAAACTAATCTGAGACAGGGCAATATTGCACTGCACGAAATCATCGCCGAACCCTCCTTGGTCTCATACTGGGAAAAGTTTGGTGCCATCGCCTTCGATCACACTCAAAAGGCCATCCTTACCAGCTGCTCTCTCAAAAACCCAGATCCAAACTCGAAAGACCCGGAGATAAGGTGCTGCTTCTCATTTACCGTAAAACGTGACATGTGGAACATGTGAGTACTGTGATTCATTCTAGTACGGTGGATGTTAACCTCAAGCAGACCGGCATTGATCGTTGGTAATTTTCTGCCGATTACGGATCCGATCTCTGGGCCTCTACCTACGACTTGATCATGTTTCTCTGCTTGTACATACTTTAGGTACCCTCGAAAAGCCGAGTTGGTATGCAAAGGAGATGGGCGTTTATTAAGGAGGAGTGCGCCTTCTCATGGCAAGAAGTATTGTTCTGTCGCAGCATGTCATTATTCAAGTATACCAGCGTCTGTTTGACGCATACTCAATACTTTTACCATTCCCGCTGCCTGTACCTAGCTTATGTTGAATTTCTGGTACGCTTGTTGATAGTTCTACGTTTGCTGTTTGCTAGCGCCTGCTCGTGGAAGGCAGGCGCAATCCACGCATCCGGGCCCAATACTCCGTCACCTCATCACCTCGTCTCCTCTCCACGTCTCTCTCAGTCTGCTTTTAACTACGAGATGGCGTTGCGACATCCTGCATCGAAGCCGGAGCGCGAGAAAAGAGTGCTGGCGGTCATCGGTATTTGTCTTTTGCAGCTATTGTCTTGAGCTTCTTTGACACTTTCAGCTTTCGCATCCGGCCTCGCATCTCGTTTCAACAAGACCCCGGAGCCAGCGCTATTATCCGAATTGCAAACGGAGATACGCCGCCTGCCACTCCAGGTCTCGCCAGCTGTCACCGCAAACCGTGTCCAGCTCGATAAGCTGGGAACTGAGCTTTGGAATCTCTCTACTCGATTACGGCGCGACGATTGCGACCGCGATGACGATCATGACAAGGTTCAAGATGGAAGGGCTCAAAAGGGGAAAAGTGACAGTAGCATGATTTGCCTATTGCGTGTGTACGCTTTCCTTATATTGGACTCGGCGGCTACGCAATCAGTGCAAGGTCGAGAGCGCAAGCCCTGTATTCGCCTCATGAGAGTTGCGCTGAAGGCAGCAAAGGCTTGTATCTTGGGAAAACATCTGAACCATGCCATGAGAGTACTCGAGAGAGCAGCAACCTACGAAAGCATCCTGACCAGCGAAGGTCAACACAGTGACGATGACGAAACTGATATCGCGAAACGCCTGCAACTCGAGTACTTTGCTGTCCGCACTGTCCTGGTATTTCTATTTTTTCCGAATCTCAGTCCATCCACTGACGTGTAACGACCAGGCTTTTCGTCAGGATTCTCTTGACATGGCAGAGCACATGTTCGGAAAGTACGAGCAGGTCGGCAATGTTACCTCGCCAGATACGGCAGAAGACATAGCCGACTTGTTTTTTGAGATAGGCAGGCAGGCCCTGGCGAAACGTGACTACGAAACTGCAGTCAAGTGGCTGGAGCGCTCTTGCGACATACTTGGAGGGCAGCAGCTCGGCATGCTCAGCTCGGAGGCTGGTGAACTCAAGCTATGCATCATGCAAGGTCTCGGTAAGTCTATCGAGCTAGTGAATGGCAGACTTGGTAACGTGTTTGGAGTGCAGGCACATATGGAACTGAAATCGACTGAGGCGATGGACAGAGCGTGGCATTTAGTCAAGCTCATGGAGGCTGACTATGGTGATAAAATGGTCGTATCCTTGCTCAAAATCGAGTTGCTCTCCGCAACCGAGCATGTTGATGAGGCAGATTACTACCAAGGTGGGTTATCCGCACGTATTGAGAATCATGCTGATCGAGATAGTTCTTACTCGAATGATCCGGACCATAGTACTCAACGATACAAACTTCAAGACGCTCCTGCACTACATACGTAAACTGAAAGATTTCAGGTGCGATTATCAAGTATTGCTTTGACTTTGTTGTGCTAACTTTGGCAGCAACGTGTATGCGTGCAAAGCACTCGACGACCTTTTGAAGAGCCGTTTGCTAAGAGAAGACAACGGGCCGTGGATTGAAAAGGCTGTAATCACGCGGATATGGCTCAGCACGAGCAATATTTACACAGATAACGCACTTGAACAGCTTGAACAGCTTCTAGACTTAGTATTGCAAGAGTCGAAATTCTCGCTCTCGGCTCCTCTAACCCACGCTGCTCAGACACTTCTTTGGAAGAAGGTCGAGGATAAATCGGCCCAAGAGCAGCACGGTTCGGCGGAAGCTTGGTGTCGACTTTGTCTGCATCCCATGTTCGAGAAGGCCGGTGCTCAAAACAAAGTCAAGATCACAAGGTCCGTTTCGTCCAAATGTGAGCCAGTAAGACCATGGACACTGATCTCCTGAAGAAAACTCATTCAAACCGCCTTCTCGCGCCAGGACTATACAGCTGCTCGAGAAGCGTACCGCAGGGGCCCCGAGTCCGGACTAAACGAGCCTATCACGAGGTATATGATGTATAAAGTGGGTCTAAAGAGCGGAGATGTTGATTTTGGTAAGCAGTCCACTGTCTTTGCGATGATATTGTACTGACCACAACAGCATCCGAGTGTCTGGATGCTGTTTGTCGGAGCTCCTCGAAAGATGCCACACTGATTTATGCCTGCGTCATGGAGGCACAGAGTTTTGGCGACAAACGTCAAGCAATTCATGCTCTCGAGAGAGTATTGGAGAAGTACGATTACACTGCGCCTGCAGGCATTCACCTCCCCGCTCTTTTACGGTAAGTATGTACTAGCCTTTGAAACAAGTTTACTAATGCCCTGGAAGTGTGACATTGCGGCTCCTGCAATCAGAGTTATCTAAAGATGATGTGATCGATTGCAAGATCGTTGATCAACTGTGTACAGTATTCGAAGGTGCCTGCAACCAAGCCAAAGCATCTCGTTGCAGACCTAGCACCCCCGAGCAGCAATTATTCACCACGCAGGAGCTTCAATGGTTCTCGAGGAACTCGTACAACTTTTCATTGAAGCACTGCGCTGAGATAAATCCACACAATCTGGCCAGGCTGCTCAACGTTTGCGCTGAGGTGACAGGCCTCAAAGTGACGATGAGTAGCATATGCTGACAAGTGTCACAGTTCATAAAAATACTGAAGGAACAAGAGCAAGAGAACCCAGCAGTGTTTGCCGACTTAGAAATGCGGCTTGCTTTCTGCGAGTTCCTTGCTGCTTGCACATACACTACTCTAGCTCGAGCAGAAGACAACCAAGAAGCCAATGTGAGCCTTGCAAACACAACTCACACACTGAAGTACTAACATCTCAGCTCCAAAATTATCTAGAAGTACGCAAACACTGCCAGCAATTCCGCCGTGTTGTATGTGACAGTGCAGGCAGTCTGACCGGAGCAACGCAAGACGACATCCTGTCAAAGCAGCTACAAGTAGTGAAGCTTGAGCTCGAAGCTTCTCTGAAGCTACAAAGATACGATGATCTGGAGGGTCTCTTTGAGCACTGCTGGAACTGCAAAAGCTCTGATCGCTACGAGACGCTTGCCGATTTAGTGCTTGTCATCCATGCAGACCTCGTGAAAGCTGACGTCCATGCTTCGTCTCAGAGCAGTACACGAAGAACCCCTGCTGGCGTTTAACTCATGCTAACTCTAATGCAGAAGTCCTGGGAATTTTACAGAAAATAATCAATTTGACGTCCCGGGAGAACGGAAACAATGTCGTAAGACTGTCTTGTTGGCTTCGCTGCCTCTTCAATCTGACTCTTTCACTTGACGAGAACATCAGTCTCAAGTGTCTCGACCAAGTCACGCAAATTGCGGCGAAGAAGCAAGGGGTACGTCTGAATAATTGCAGCACGATCTTAGTAATTGCTTAGGTGCACTCAGCGTGCGCGCCAATCTGGCATCCCGCCAGTGTTCATAGCAACCCCTCCGCCATCAAGCCCCGTCAAGCTTGGAAGCGACGCAGACCCAGCTGACCAAGAATTCAAGCAATCCAACTGTTACCCCGCTACGGAACTTGAGTGGATGGCTACGTCGGCCTTCAACCGTGCTATCGACTACTTTGTAGGAGATAATGACGCAAAATGCAAGGTCTGGGCCGAGAAGGCGATGACAGTCGCGCAATGGCTCGACGACGGTGGAAAGCTCAGAGATTTGCTGATGGGAAAGTTCTCAGCTTTGCAATTGAACAAACAATCCCCGAAGGACGTGCTTCCTAGGGTTTCTGAAGTTTGAAAAGGTCAACGGCATGGGTGTCAACCGTCAATGTACCACAGGAGTGTGAATTGCTTGTAAGCAGAGAGCATTATCCGACGCCGCAACACACTCTTGCTTTAAATACAATGTTCACAATGCCATGCTCGACTTTCTCAAGGCATGGGAAAACACAGAAGGAAAGCCTGCGATCTCTGCTTGGCTCACTATCTTCCTCCGGAGTGCAGTCAAGATCGTTGATAGATTCCATGGCGCGATGATCGAGTCGACCATGTGCATTGTGGAACGTGTCGAAGAGAACGACAGAATACATTGCTTTCTGCAAGCAAAGTTTTCTCTGCAAGTCTGCTGCGGAAGCCATGATTCCCATCAAAGCAGATCGAGCATGCGTAACAAGGTCCGTAGAGGATATCGACCGCATGATCGCTTCAAGCTCGGAAGCCAATCCTTCCAGAGCCGAGGTCTTCCACTCGTAAATCGTCGATGCCTGTATACTATCCTCAATAACGCGAAATGTCATTCGCTTCCACTCCCAGGTCTCAGCACTGGTGTGCCGCATAGCCTTGGAAAAGGTCCTCAGTCCGGCAAAGATACCCTGATCTGGCATGCCGATGAGCAATGGCTCCTCGAAGATCCGCATAAGCATGCACGATACGATAGCTTGGTACAACGCCAGCTTGTCCGACGGATCAGTCTCCCAGTAGTTGACCTTGATGGACCGCAGAACATGCACCGTCGCCTCGGGCAGGTCCTCGAAGTCCATCTTCGTGCGTCGGTAGTTTGACACTACCCATTCTCGAACTCTATTTGCAAGCTGTGAGAACGCATCTGTGAGCTCGCTGTCGCTGGTCTGCGAGTCTGCACGCGTGAGAGACGAGATACTCGACTTGAGCGACAGCAGTTGTTGGAGCCGTGAGTGTGACTCTTTCTCGGCTTCGTGGAGACGCAAAGCCAACGCGTCCCAGTCTTCCTCGCTGCGCCGAACCTCGGAAGGTTGAAATGTGGATTGGGCGATGAGCTGGTCTTCTAGTTCTGTGAGGCGGCTGCGTAGCTTGTTGTTCTGGACGACCAGTAGTGCTTCGCGGTCGTTCACGTCATTACCGCTGCTGTGGTGACTGTACGAGCCACGAGTGGAGCCTTCTGGCGAGGCTTGCAGATGTGCTTCGCCAGCCCAATATCTGGAGATCTCGACCGAAGCTTGCGCATCTTGCTTCACTCTCTCCAGCTCCTGTCTCAAAGCAGCCGTCTCTTCTTTTTCAATGGCAAGCGCGAGTTCGAGCTCCCTATTTCTGTCACTGGGAGGAACTGGCAAAGCTTCGTTCGTCGAAGACCGACTATTGTCTGCCGTTGTGCAGACAGATGCGGAGGTGACATTGGCACGTGATCCATGGCTTGGGGATGGTGAAGCTGCGTCTGGGACAGGAACGTTCAACAACGAACCGTGTCCGCTTTCCTTGTCGTTTGTTGAGCCCTTGAACATATCATGGAAGGAGTTCTTGTGCCGTTGCACCTCATCTTTCTTTGCCTTCGACGCCCCTACTGCAACCTTGGGTGGTGCGCTGATCGAAGGCGGCGATGAGGATTTGCTCAACGTCTTGGATATCAAATTTCCTCTTCTTCTAACACTCAACCTACTGGAGATATCTGGGCGCATCAGTCTTTGGGGACGTTCGATGTAATGGCTTGGGTGATGGTGATACTGACCAGGACTTCTTTTCTCGCCGGTCATAGCTTCGACGCTCCTTTCCTAGAGCCAAAGTTCCATGACCACAACACTAACTTTCATCGGGCTTCCAGAGGATATGGCCAAAGTATCGGACCCCAAAGGTTGTTGCCTGATCGTTGTAAGGAACGACTACTGAGACGGAGTTCAGCGGGGCTGACGCCGCAGCCGCACGCGATTGTTGATCGACCGAACCGCGTGCTGGTTGCCGCCTCCAGGCTTCACAATCACGCAAGTCAGCTCCGCGGGTGCCTGACTTCGCCATGTCTTTCAGGCTGCCATTTTCTTGACTTTGGGGCTTTGCGCTCGCTCAACTGAAATCGAGCCTTTACGCGAATGCTGGCTACCGGCTGATTGAACCCCGCAACGCGCCTAGAAGTACCAACACCAGCTTACTCACGCGTCTTCCTGTGCCATTGAGTCTCCCGCTAGGAGATGAGCACATCACTTCCTTTCAGAGGGAGTAATGTCCCATTCTCTTTCACCACAGGATCTAACGCGAGTCCGGCGACTGGAGCAATCCGTTCTGCCTCAAGCGCCAGCGCAACTCAAGATCGCCTGATCGTTGGCGTCGACTTCGGGACCACATATAGCGGTAGATTATCCGATAACACGCAAGGCGAAGTAAGATGAGGGCTGATCGATCAAGGCGTGGCTGCTGTCTATTCAGCGACTCCGGACGACATTGACATCATCAAAACATGGCCTGGTGGTAATGGTATGTTGCTTTCCCTCATGGTGCCAGGCTCATGTACTCACGTCTTGTCAGGGATCACCTCCGACAAAGTACCCACCGAGGTAGGCTATTTCGAAGCACCCCCATCGAACGGTTCGACGTCCTCCCTTGAAACTTCTACGAAGCCCGCAGTGAACGTGAAATGGGGCTTCCAGTTCAAGCCGGAAGAAACGCGCCTGCGATGTATAAAACTGTTTCTCGACCGCAACCAGAAGCTCCCACACTTCGTCTCGCCGCTCGAAACCGCTGCGCAGCTCCGCAAACATGACAAGACGGTCAACGAGGCGGTAACAGATTATCTGTCGCAGATATATAGACACACAATGGAGACCCTTACGAAGAGATACGGAGAAACGTTCATGGGCCTGACGAAAGTACAGTTCGTCTTGACTGTGCCGGCAGTATGGTCGGATTCAGCTAAGGACGCAACGCTAAAGGCTGCTGAGAAGGCTGGTATGGGTAACAGGCATGATCTGAAGATCATTTCCGAACCCGAAGCTGCCGCCGTATACACGCTCAAGGCCATACAACCAAATCATCTGAAGATCGGAGACAATTTTGTTGTGTGCGACGCTGGCGGCGGGACAGTGGATCTGATTGCATATAAGATCACACAGTTGAACCCGCTCCTGGTAGAGGAGAGCGCTGTCGGTACCGGAAATTTATGTGGCTCAGCCTTCTTAAATTACCGCTTCGAAGATCACGTCAAGCAGCGCATTGGTGCGGAACGCTACAACTGGATGCGGGAAAAGAAGGCCAAGACATGGAACATGGGTCTGAAGTATTTCGAAGAGTTCGTCAAGCGCAATTTCAACGAAGAGGAAGACGCCGAAGTCAACGTTCCTTTTCCTGGGCTGCCTGACGATGAGGAAGCGGGGCTTGATTCTGGGTTCCTGGTCATGAGCAGCGAGCAAGTGAAAGGCATCTTTGATCCCGTTGTACAGGAAGTCATTAACCTGGTAGAAGGCCAGGTGGATTCCATAAGAGCAAATGGCGGGCTTGTCTGTGGAATTGTTCTTGTTGGAGGCTTCGGACAGAGCAACTACTTGTATGCCCGTATGAAGTCACATTTCAACAGCGCACCACCCCCGCCCTATTCAGAACGCCCGACTCACGCTATTGCATTGGCCGCCACTCAATCCGTCGAGATATACCATCCCATACATGCTTGGACAGCCGTTGTAAGAGGAGCAGTGTTGCGAGGCCTCGAAGGCAGTATGGTGGTCAGTCGGAGAAGTCGATGGCATTATGGCACAAGCTATGCTACCGTCTTCGATGAGGCAAAGCATCCAATATCTGACCGATATTGGAGTCCTCTATGGGAGAGGTGGATGGTCAGCGACCGTATGCAGTGGCACATCGCAAAGGTATGACTATTGAAGGAAGGTTGCTCGACACGTGACTGACATACACAGGGCGCTCAAGTCTCTGAATCACAGCCCATCTCGTTCCACTACACACGCAACTTCCGTCCAGGCCAGTCGTTGATCGTCGAAGACGATTTGATCGCATGCGACATGGAAGTCGCACCAGACTCTTTTCGAAAGGGTCTCATCAATGTGTGCACGCTCACCACAGACCTCAACACTGTTCCCAAGAGTCTGTTTACGCGCTTGACCACCACCAAAGGTGTTGAGTTTGACAACCTAGACTTCACGCTCGACATGCGGATAGAAAGCGCAGGGTTGGTCTTTGAGCTGAAAGTCGATGGCGTCAGGTATGGAGGCGTCCAAGCGAAGTTCCACTGAGAACCGCAGCGAGACTCAGACCTAAGTCTGAAGTTTGAAAGAGCTGGGCTCAAGAAGAAGAACGAGCCATTGTCTGTAGTCCGCTACCCTCCACGGCCCTCCCGACACCTGCCTTCCTGGACGAACAAATTCACTACAATCGCAACGTCGTCGCTGATCTTGAGGGACTGGTGTTGTGTGCTTTAGGTTTCATGACGTGTGAACACCACCCCGGCACTGAGCGTCAATTAGGGAATAGGGATTTTGGACATGGCCACTGTCTTTTTATAAGAATTTTGAGACGGCAAGAAAGATTCCACGGTCTAGCGAGACGAATGATTTTGCACGTGTCGGGTGTTCCATCTATACGGCATATAGTAGGTAGAGCTACAAGAACCTGGGGTTGTAAGTTACCACTTGGTATAGGCGAGATCTGCTCGTGGAAGAAGATTGTACCGTCAAGACGAAGGACCCATGACTCGTGCTAAATATAAGAGGCCTCAACAATATCTGGTACGGAACGATAGTGCATACGCAGTTCATTTGTGAAAGATGCTGTTGTGAAGCCACCAAGCACTACGATATTGGCCGTTAACGTGACATCATTAGCACGTTGATGCACTATTTGTTGCAGCCCACCTTGCTCCTAGCTTTAAGTTGCAGCTTCCCCTCGTGTATTACCTATGTACATTGGCCGTTGAAATTCTGGAAGTATGTCACGACTTTTACCCTATGTCACACTGACGCGCCGTGCAATACGATTTGGTGACGTCAGTCATCGCCGTGCATCAACTGAACTCCACACCCATGAATTCTCGCGATATATCAGCTCCAAAGCAACAATCCTTTGTAAAGAAACTTTTTCTAGGCCTTTTCTGTCATCCCGGAAACACGCATCACAACGCACTTATTCCACAATGTCAAACAACGCAGAACTGCAGCAGTCCAACATCTTCAATGTCAAGGACAAGATTGCCCTTGTCACCGGCGGAGGGTCAGGTATTGGTCTGATGATCACGCAGACTCTTGCCGTTAATGGTGCCAAGGTGTACATCGTTGGCAGGACAGAGGACAAGCTTAAGACAGTTGTTGAAGCTCATGGCAAGGACATCCCCGGTCAGATCATCCCGATTGTCGGAGATGTCCAGACCAAGGATGGTGTCCAGTAGGTTTTCCTTCCATTTCGGTGCTCTCCATGAAGTTAACATCGTTAAGGAAGATCTTGAAAGAGATTGAGTCAAGGGAGAAGTACCTAGACATCCTCGTCAACAATGCTGGTATCGCGTACGGCAAGACCAACTCCAAGGTCGATAGTGCTGAAGAGTTCGCAAAGAACATGTTTGGCGATACAAGCGAGAAGGCGTGGCTTGACACTTACCAGACCAATGTTGTTGGTCCCTTCCTGATGGTAAGTCGAACCCGCAATGATTACCATGAATCATGATTGACAAGTTTAGGGAACCGCCTTCCTTCCTCTTCTCGCAAAGGGAACCGAGCAGACACACGGCTGGTCTTCCACGATCGTAAACATCTCTTCAATTTCGGGCCACGTCCGTATCTCGCAAGACCATTTCTCCTACAATGCCAGCAAGGGAGCTATAATCCATGTCAACAAGATGCTCGCGACGGAGATCGCGAAGAATGGCATCAAGGTCCGTGTCAACAGCATCGCACCCGGTGTCTTCCCGAGTGAGATGACCACACAAGAGAGCAGTGACGAGAACCAGAAGTCAGAGATGCCAAAGGAGAAGAAAGAGGGTCTTCCTGCCGGGCGCCCGGGCAAGGACACCGATATGGCTCAATCGATCATGTTCGTCGCCACTTGCCAGTACCTCAACGGTCAGACGATTACTGTGGATGGCGGCTACTCTTTTCAGGCGGGCAACTAAAAGCACTTAACATTTGGCGCGCACGACGTACCTTCTACGTAGCTCCTGAGTGAGCGATTAGTGTATTACTTAGAATAGCAGGCGGAAGAGCACACCGTGCAGCTGAGCCTCACATCCAGATACGAAGCAATGAAGTCATGAACAAACCGCTTCCTTCAGCGTACGCGACATGACAAGCTAACGCCTCAAAAGCTTCGTATCGGCCGATGTCTGGATCAAGAACAGAGTCAGGGGATGCATGTGGAGTTTGGCCGTGATTGGTCCTAGGTGCTAGCACTTGGCGGGTGCTTAATTTTCATCGGCATTGAACGGGGGCCCACTCCTTTTCCTCCACCTCGCAAGAACTCGCGTCCCCGTTTCTCGTGTTCGATAATTGATTAGGGCTGCTCATTCTGGCCGCGGACTGAAGTGTTCGTTCATCATATGCTATTGTGAGTGCCGAGTAACGAGTAACCTCTGGGCACGATCGCTTGTCCATTGATGGCAAACAATGAGCGACACGTTGCCTACGCGCCAGTCATGCTTCTTCATTCCAGCGCATGATAAGCAGCCACCTCGGCACCGAAGGCAAATTTCCGAGTCAATGGGATCTGTTTTGGAAGCCCAATGATCCCTGCACAGGAACGGACCTTCCTTTTGACGTAACCTGGCAGCCCATAGCGCCCGCTAAGGTTCAAAACGCTCATGCTCGCTAGAACAACCTTGCACAGTGTCTATCAGGCCAACAGCACGTGGTGGTGATTGGACATGCAAGGTGGTGAGCGGCAGCAACAATACGGGGTCATCTAAAAATATGTCTACTTAAGAGTTCAGCCCTGGGCGGTCTGTACGTCTTGTTGTCGATTGCCATCTCCTTGTTCTATCGTCGCTTTACTTGTTCGCATTCATCTATTTGAATATTCAAGTCTTTCGTTACATAATATATTCTAGCCATAATGAAGTTCGCTGCTGTCGCTATCCTATCCCTCGCCGCGGGTGTCTTCGCTCAGATCGACCCCGAGAACTGCGGCCCCAAGTACGGCAATGTCGCTTGCAAAGACAACAACTGCTGCTCTCAGTACGGATGGGTAAGTCATCTCGCTCTAGCTCTGCTTGATTGCCCCCCTAACCCAACACAGTGCGGTAGCACCAAGGACCATTGCGATGCCTCCACGTGCCTGAAGTCCTTCTCCGCGCCTGGCTCCTCATGTGCTCCCAAGGCCTCTACCACCATGAAGACCACGACCAAGGCCTCCGCACCCACCTCCCCCGCGCAGACCTTCCCCGCCACCGTCCCCGTCATCGATGTCTGCGGCCACGCCCAGGGCGGCGTCACCTGCCCCGGCGCCGGCGCAAACGGCTACTTCTACCGCTGCTGCTCTTCGGCCGGTCACTGCGGCCCCAAGAACGACATCCAGGATCAGGCTCTGTACTGCGGCGACGGGTGCCAGGCCGGCTTCGGAAAGTGCAATTCCGAGAAGGCCCCCACTGAGCCTACTGTTGCGCGTGGTGCCGATGCTGCTGAGGGCGAGACTTGCGGACCCATTGTCAACAAGAAGTGCAAGGCTGGGCTGTGCTGCTCCGGCTCGAACTTCTGCGGTACTGGAGATGATTTCTGTGGTGCTGCCAACTGGTGCCAGAAGAACTGGAGTGGGTCGACGAACCTGTGTAAGGCTTAGATGACAGAAGGATGTCGAGGGACGAATGTGTAGGATACGAGATGGTGTGAGGTATAGAAGAAGGAAGGTCAAGATCAGGAATGTATAGATGGCGAGAAGAGAAATCGACAACGGTCAACGCAATTGTACTTGCGGGCGCGCACAATGACCCTTCTATTGCTTACTTCAATTCGGCGAGACTTTAGAAATCGATGAGTTGCAACCACGGGGAGGATTCCCATACAGCAGACCTACCTGCATAATTTGTCTTCGTTGATACGTAGAGATCGTTTCTTCGTTGAATACATTGACGTGAAAATCGGGAGAGCTGTTTCTTATGTGCATGGTGCCTGCTGCTTCTCAAGATGTATGCATTACATTGTCTACACTCTCATCTTCCGGTCGGTATGGGCGGTGTTTGTCTTCCTGTCGGCATAGCACTCGGAGGTGTACGTGACCCAGGTAAACGCTGCCCACCTGTGGGGAAGTTCCTCGCACTCAGGAAGACGCCTTTGACTGCCCTTATGTCTTGCTTCAAGACGTCTATTTGGTCTGCCTTGCCATCCTTGCCCGAGGGCAGCCCATAATTACCGCCGTATAACCCGTTCATACTAGAATAGTATTGGTTCTGGTAGCTCATGTCGTTGAGATAGCTGGTCAAGTCTGACACTTTTGTCTGCAGCGAGTCACGGGAGACATGGTTGTTCGTTCGGTTACTCACCAGTTCGTTCAGATGTGACGTGATGATTTTCAGTCGTTTCTCATGGGCTGTCACGGTGGGATGGGCGTCCGTTTCGGCAAGAGAGGGACGTCGTGACAGATTGGGCGTGGTTTGTGTCCCGTAGTCACGGTGGTAGAGCTCGGTAGGATCTGAGTCGGCTTCTGATATATCGTCCCCGATCTCTGAGGTGGTCTTCTTGACCTTGCTGGCTGGATCTACCGAAACAGCTCCACCAAGCTTCTTGTTCAGCTCCACCAGCTGCTCTTGCGTGTGTGCAGCAAAGTCATGTCGCGCTTCGGCAAGATTGTGTGCCATTGGCGCTATGATATACTTGGACAAGCCGTATAGCGTGGCCATCAGACCTCCTCCAACGTACGCTGTAGTCACTAAGCGATTGGTCGTGACCAGTGGTGGTGGCTTCTCGGTTTGTGCAAGAAATTCCGGATATGTAACGATCGGGGGTATTTCGCGGGGTTGTGTTGGAGGTGCGGGCGACTCTGCGACTGCTCTTGAAGGTGACTAAAGTCGTCAGTTCCAAGGCTCTGTGAAGCTGTTCCGGGATAAAGGTGCCAGGCCACTTACTGTCGACCAAGCTCGAGCACCAGCCTCCTCCAGATCAGGCGATACTTCCTCCTCTGCTGCCTTTCCCAGTAATGTCTCGATATCCTCGGAAGATACGCCTTTGGCCTGCAAGAACACTGCCTTCTTTTCTCGTGGCGCATCACGGATGTTTGCATCTTCCAAGAAGCGCGATGCTTGGGCCAGTAGGTCTGTACTCTGAGTGACCTGCTCTGCGGTCTCTGGGCTAGCAGGTTCTTCTGCGACAGGTTTTGTGCTGTCCTCTGCTGCATTCTCCGGCTTCGGCTGCTCTTGCGCAGGTAGAGATGGCGGGTCGCTCGTTGCTGCCCGCTGCCAGGCGGGTATTGATGGCTTCGACATGGTTACTTCTTCGGCTGGCGCGAATGCTACACAAGTGTTGCAGCGACCGAGTGAGCGTGTCTTTGCGTTATCGCGCGCGTGATGGTGCTCGGGAGGTATGGCTGGACCGAGGCAAGAGCTCCACAGGACGCCTTTCTCTTTTCGAACTAGCAGCGTTCGGCCGCTCCTTCTTCACAGAATTCATCGATCGGAGTACTAGCCCCGTTTGTCAGACTGTACATTTGGTGTCCTATGCGGTCATGGTACTCTTGCTACATTACACATAAGCCTCGTTGACACCTTATCCCAATCAATCCTTCCTGGCGCCCGTCCTACGTCTGACCGTAGAACGTAGACATTTCCTTCAAAACTTCAAGAGTAAACCCAATACTGCGCCTGGTATTGCACGGTAATCACTTCTGCTTCTGATCTTCCTGCACAGCTTATAGGCGCAAGTCCACCAGCGGTGTTCAGCCTGTAAACGTACTTGACTTGACTTGTCGAGTCTGGTTGCGCCTGGAGCTTCAGCCATTTGATATTGGTGTCTGGGTTGGGCGCAGCCACTTCCTCGACCTTCTTTGTTCTGGTGTTTCCTAGGCTTGGGATGTCAAAGTCGGGTGTCGTCAGATCAGTGAAAAAGTGGTTGCCAATGTTTGCCGCTTGTATCATGTTGTTCTGCGCTACACCAGGATTGGCGACCTCACAGGATGCATTGAACAACTCGGCTATGGCGCCAATTGCCGTGGGTACTGAAGTTGGTGTTGCACAAGTGAAGTTCTGCGTGCCCTCTCCACGGGCAACAAGAACCAGTCGCAAATCTGGTGATGGCGGCGTAAGAGCGTTGGCAGGCTGGCGAACGATACTGAGATCGCAGGCCATGGTGCCATTTGCGGTGCCGTTCTGATAAGGGCAAAACGGTGCTGCAAATGCGAGCGGTAGCGTAGACACAGCGAGAATGCGTGAATAAAGCATGGTGTATGATTTGGTTGAAGATAATTAGACTGTAGTGGAAACAGAAGGGATAGACGACCAATACGAAGAGGGCTACCAGAGCCTGGAAGAACGAAGGTTGTAAAAGAGAAGAATGATCGTAGGCGCGAGCTGGGTGGTTGAAGTGCAGGTTTCGCAGTCAATATATAGGCCGCCCCTGTGCTACGACGTCTTGCGGTTGTACCGTGTCTGTGCGCGCAACGCCCGGAGTCGC
>JUDZ01009661.1:0-38392 GCA_000812845.1 Stagonosporopsis tanaceti | reverse complement strand
CGTCGTCGTCGTCTTCGTCGTAGTCTTCGTCGTCGAGGTGCGAGTACATGTCCACCGCCGCCCCGTGCTTGGCGCCCGAGTCCTCGACGTCAAGGGCGTCGTAGTTGGAGAGCCCCAGCGGGGAGGGGAGGTGCGGCTCGTAGGTGCGGGTGGCGTGCTGGATGCGGGGTGGCGAGAGGGCGTATGCGGCGTTGGGGCTTGTGTAGGCTGGGGTGGCGTCAATCAGCACAGGCGGGGAGAGGGAGGTAGGCGATGGGCTTCTGGAGGTCGTCGGCGAGGGTGACGGCGAGGTAGCATGCGGGCCGGAGAAGAGGTCGAGGTTTGCATCGCGGACAGCAGCGGATGGGGGGACGGGCTCTGTTGGTGAGTGCACAGGGCGGGTGTAGGTGTGGATAGCGCCGTAGTTGAACGCCAGCCGTGCGAGTTCGAGCTGATGCTGCTCCTTTTCTTGCTCCACGAGTAAGCGCCTGCGCGAGACGGCGTCGCGGGCGGCGACAGCACCGCGTCGGATGCGGTTTAGAATGGCGGCTTTGGGGAGTAGATTGCGACCAGCAGCCTTTTGCTTCGCCCAGAGTGCGATTTTTGAACTCCCTCTGTCAGCAATGTTGGTCGCTGGGTGCGAGAACTGGGGCGAGAGACGAGAGGTGATTAGGAACAGCCTGAGTCTCCGTTTCTTCTTCTGCGTGCATGAATGTTCGCCGTCGACGTCTGCTGCTACTCTGCCGCGCTTCCTTGAGTGTGGCATGGAGATTCTTGGTAGGAAAGTGAGATCACTCTCAGGCAGTGCCATCTTCTGGAACGGGATAGTCGGCTGTGCTAGATCGAGCATCGGGATTGTTGTTTGGGAAAGCTCAGTCCCTGGACCGCGCAGGGTTTGGTTGGATGTCATCCTCCGTTACCCAAATTTGTATGCCGTCTTGAAAGAGAAATGTGGACGGGCAAACAATTCGGCATGCTCGCGTAGGTGCTGAAGATATCCCTAGTGAACAAGGAGTGTAGGCGTGGTACGAAAGGCCACTGCTGGAGACATTCAACGATGATGCCTGCGCTATCGTTGCGGTGAGTTGTAACTCTCAGAGTGCATCGATCCAGTAAGTGTGTTGGGCTACCCGGAGTGGATGTGAGTGGCTGTGTAAGTATCACGAGACCAGATCGGCCAGATGCCGTAAGTTCGAGGTGCGCGTGCCACGTCTGTGTAGAGCGAAGTGCCGATACCGCCAAATCCTACAAACAGTTACGACGCGGCAGATTGACGGCAGATTGCAGAACAAAGTGGTAGAGACGAGCAATTGTTCTCGGGAAAGGGAGCTGTGCTGTCTTGAGGAGGCACCTCATCTGACCCGAAGCTATGGGCAGCTTGGAAAATGCGGAGAACCATGCCTTGTCAGCTCTCGTCTGGCTTGTAGCCAATGCCATTGGACAACGTGCTCAATGATTGTCCGTCATTGCGTCTGGACGCTGCTCATCTGCATCGGCTTGCCCAAGATGGTCACTCGCCCTCACAGATGGCTGGTGGGCCTGCTAAGATCTAGGCGGCAAAGGATGCGCTGCACCCTGTTCCTGTCGACCTGCTTAAACCGCTCATGTTCAAATCGCGCATGTGGCGACACAGAAAATTCAAAATGCCTGCACGGGGAACGTCTCCAGCTTATCGTGGGCGCAAAGTGAGGCTTCAAGGTCAGAGAGTAGTTCCGCGGAACCTTCCTGCCACTCATGTCGATCAACGATGCACAAACAATGTCCCGTGTTTGTCGGTGGACGCCGACCCATAAGCATCGCACCGGTTCTGAGGGTTCACTTCACCTGGTGTATCGAGGTCTCTGAGGTACTGAAATCGTCTTCGCAGCTGTAAGGCTTCTTGTCTCCATCAGACTTGTACGGACGGAGCGCGGCGCATTGCGAACAGGCAGGTGCCAACCAATCACCTCATTCAGGACTTGCTGGCCTGCACTCTGCTCTGCACTCCACATCTGACACGCAGATCCTAGTCCAATGGCTGGCCCCAAATGGGTCACTGTGAGGCTCAGCGCCAACCATGCAGGTGGCAATGTGAGTAGACGGTTTTTTGGCGCCAAAAAGAAATTTGGCGTATCGACTGCGCCAGACGAGGTGACGCCGCAGCCCGACCGACCGATGTCAATAGTGCAGCTGAATGCACGCTCTGCGACGTTCCGGTTGCGACATATTGGATGTCGATGGCGAATACTGTGCGACGTAACTGAGCGATGATACGATGCGAATGAGTACGATCTGGCGTGAGTCAGCCATTTGCACGGCATGTTGTAAAGTGGTAGTGCTGTCAAGTGTTCAATGTTTTGATATCTGTAGTCTTGCTACTATATACATCACCCTGACAGACATGAGTGTCACCTGTGTTCCTGTCTTTGAACGTAGGCCCTTCGCACTCCTTCAAATCCCTCTCTCACGTATCGATACGCACGTAGTCTCGCGACGTAAAACTGGTGCTCGATCGAGAGCAGATGTGTTGTGCTGTGGCGCACCTAGACTGTGCCAGTTGCCCTTGTGCTGTCCAGTCGCACTTGCTGGACTTCTGCGAGCCCTCGGGCTTGTATATGTTGACCAGAAATAGCCAAGCCTTCGTACGACTACTTCCTAACATTGATAATGTGTTGCATTACTCGTGAACCAGCATCAAGACCTCAGATCATCAGGTCCGGGTCTGGCTGCCATAAATACAGATCCCGGTCTGCACTGGCTAGCAAATTCGTCCTGGGATTATAACCTACAACGGCGGCTCGGCCATGTCCAGGTAACTTCTCTGTGGGCTCCAATACGTTGTTCGGTGCTGATGGTTTCGAGATGTCCCACACCAAGATACCATCCTCACCGCTGCCTCCAATCAGATACTGACCGTCTGGCGTTACGCAGACGTCTCCCTGTCCAGCAGCAGGGGTGTTTCCATTCGACTTGTGGGAGTTGTGACCAGGGCTTGACGTGCCAGGTGTCAGCCGTCCTGAAGACCCCCCTTTGCGGTAGCAGAAGTGCGTGATGTCTCCGGAAAAGGCGTCGAGGACGAAGTGACCGCTATCGTTTGTTGCAACTATCAAGCTCTTACCATCGTTGGTGAATTCAATCTTAGTCCATTGGCCCTTCCGTCCACCGAGGAATCGCTGCTCGAGTTCCTGCAGATCGAAGGTTGCAAAGGGAGGCTTGTCATAGTTGCGCACGTCGTACAATAGTATGGTTTGCGTATCGGCCGAGGCGATCGCGATGACTGTAGCGGATGGGTCGTACGTAGCGAGGTAAGGCTTGTGAAGATTCAGTCGACCAATGTGGTTTGGCGACTGAAGATTCCAGAGGCGGACGGTGTTATCTGCTGAGCAGGATATAAATGTGTCAGACGACGGACATAGTGCTATTGAGGTAACTGTGTCTTCATGGCCCTTGAAGTAGCGAATGTACGAGTTGTCGTGTGTGGATAGAAAACGCAGTGTGTCGTCAACTTTTGTGCTTGCGTAGATGATGCTTTGCGCATGGTGCGAGAAGCGCGCCAAGTGCACACCATACTTCTGCGACTTCAGTTCTTTGGCATGCTTCCCTTCTTTGCAATTGTAGATCTGTAGTGTATCGTCGTCGCGGGCTACAATCGCAAGCTCTCCTGTGTCGTCGAAGTCGAGAGAAGTGACAGAGGTACTCGAACTACCAGACTTAAAGCGCTGAATGATCTGTCAATACGGTGCACTGTATATTGGGTATGCATTGGAGCTTACTCTTGCTGGCCGAAAGCTCGAAATGACGTCGCTCACTTTCTGTGTCGGCGGCCCTGCAGGCGGGGGCGGCGGGCCTGGTGTCGCTGATCCAGTCATGTTTGCGCGAATCCGCGATTGTACCAAGTGGCAGAGATCGTACTTGCAGCCTTGGGGAGAGGACTCTACAGCATGGTATTACTCTTGGGGTCAGCTTCAAGTCGCGTCGCGTGTCTCGAGCCAGACGCGCAGAGCTTCGAAATGTTAAGCCGCGGCGGTCCGACCCTGAGCTTGGCGGTCTTGCATCACCGCTCCGACCTCGGCCATAGGAAATCTACGGATTATTCATTAATGCTAAACTTACCACTTGCTGCAACAGTGCTCAATTGACACCCGCTGGCCACGTCAGCAAGATTCGCTACCGAGACCATTCAGCTCGTCCTTGTCATCTACTTTCGATTCTCTGCGTCCATTGTCACACATCCAAAGAAAGGGAAGCTTAAAGCACGACCGGCCAGAATCGGGTGTACCGAAGAGTTGTAGGAAAAGGGGCCAAGATGTCGACAACGCTGGGGTATGTGTCGCCGGTGGCATGCAAGCAGCTGTTCGAGAGCTGACGTTCTTAGGTCATTCATTGCGGGCGGAATTGCAGCATGTGGTGCGGTAACGGTAACCCACGGTTTCGAGACGGTTAAGATTCGGTGCGCACAAATGCAGCGTCTGCGCTGGTGGTTTGGCACTGACCGGTGTTCAGGTTGCAATTACAAGGAGAGCTCCAGTCGAAGAAAGCGGCGCCACGGATGTACAAGGGCGTATTCCACGGCGTCAAGGTCATCCTTTCCAATGAAGGGCCCAAAGGCCTTCTCCGCGGCATCAACTGCGCGTACGTCTACCAGATGACTCTCAACGGATGTCGATTAGGGTTCTACGAACCTCTACGAGCAGGCGTCACAAATGCCATCTACCACGACCCTACGGTACAGTCGTTCAGCGTCAACATCTTCTCAGGCGCCGCATCAGGCATTCTCGGAGCCGCGGCCGGCTCGCCCTTCTTCCTCGTCAAGACACGCTTACAGTCGTACTCGCCTTTCCTACCCGTAGGGACACAGCACAACTACACAGGCGCTGTAGATGGCATGCGCAAGATCTACTCGAACGAGGGGATAAAGGGCCTCTACCGAGGTGTTGGGCCAGCAATGGTCCGCACTGGTTTTGGCAGCTCAGTGCAACTTCCAACATACTTCTTCGCAAAGAGACGGTTAGTGAAGCACCTCGGGATGGAAGAGGGCATGCCTCTGCACATTGCTAGCAGCACGGCTAGTGGTTTCGTTGTCTGCTGTGTTATGCACCCTCCGGATACCATCATGTCGCGCATGTATAACCAGACTGGCAACCTGTATAGCTCAGCATTCGACTGCTTGTACCGAACAGTAAAGACAGAAGGTATCATGGCTATGTACAAGGGCTATTTCGCACATCTGGCGCGAATTCTGCCGCACACAGTAAGGCGCTTCTGCGGGAAGATCTGATTTCAATTGCTGACGTTTATTAGATCCTTACTCTCACACTCGCCGAACAGACGAACAAGTACATGCGGAGAGTTGAGAACCGTTTCGGATTTACAGGGGCGAAGGCGGCCATGTAGAGAGTGTTGAGGTTATATAATGTACAGCATTCCTATGTTCGTCGAAATGCATAGCGCGTTGGGCTTTGCCGGAGCAGGCACAAAATAGTGGTTCGGATTGTTATAGGCTGGTTCCGATTCTGGGGAGCGCAAACGTTACATAGCGCTCGGTTCTAGGGTGATATAGTGAAGACCACATGAAAACCGAACATCTGATACCCCCGAGATCTTCTCTCAAGCATCCTCGTCCCATCCGTCAGGAAGCCACCCAATAGGCTTCGGCTTCCATGAACCAACCGTCTTCTGTGGACCCTTGATCTTTTCCTTGGCCTCACTGGAGTCGGATGGCTCAGCTGCTTCAGCAGTATTCACTTCTAGCGGCGGCTCCATGGTCTTCTCCGCACTCGCCACAACCTTCGAATCCTTCTCTTTCTCTCCTTTCTGCTCAACTCTGTCGACCACCATCGCCTCACCATCCGCCTCACCTTGACTCGCATTCAAAATTGCGCGCCACAGCTCGCCCTCGCCTTCATCCATACTACCCACAATTTTCTCTGCAAGCCTCAGATTCCATATCCCCAGCTCCGTCATACAGTCGCCCAGTACCTTCTCCTTCAGCATCTTCTCTTTGCTCCCCCTGGCGCTTCGCCAGTCGGTCGACGTAAGCATGTGGCCCGCCCACTCACACAACCCCTCCCTCTCCTCAGGCTTTCTGTTCGTACGATTCATCTCCTGGACAGTCATCTTGAACAGATCTGCGAAGAACGGGGGACTGGATGTAGCGAACGAGAGAAGCAGAGGACTCCAGATGAGGAACGCGCCAGACATGCTGGACCCGAGCTTCTTATCCGCAGGCAAGATCTGATCGTCTTCGACCAGCAAACAGAGAAGCGCAGTTTGAGTAGAAGCAGAGGGGAGCGTGGTGCCCGACGGGCTAAAACGGAGATTATATGTCGACAGCGCCGTGCTAGCTGCTGTACACAAGTCGGACCTCCTCTTGGACTTGATCTCCTGTTTGCGCGCCTTGATGTACGTCTTGAGTATGTTTTGCAGCTTGTCGCTCACCCCGTTCTCCAGCGCTGAGTCACTGTTGTCGACGCCGTGGGTGGTAGGGAGCCCAAATGCGGATTCCAGCTGGCTCCAGTACCACTCCCATAGCCAATCAAGAGCCGCTTGTGCGGCGCGCTTGAGCTCGCCCAGCGATGGCATGTGGCGGTGGACGATGCAGTGGCGGACTTCTAGAAGAGAGGAGGGTGGTTGGAGCGATTTCCCCGGTGGAAACCATGACGGACGGTCGCGTGTGAGGTCGATCTGAGTGTCAAGGTAGCCGGTGATGAATCTGCTGGAAGTCAGAGGAAGTCATTTGGCCCATCAACATCGAGAGTCTGGTGAATCGTGGAGGCAAATGAAAATGATCCAGGTTGGAAGATGATCTGGTCGATGCGTCCGTATTACGCCTCGAGCCAACGTTTAGACTGGGGTCATGTTTCCATGTGGAGGGATAAAAAAGAAGTTGTGAAGGAAGGCGTTGATGCTTTGAGTGCAAAAGGGAGGTGCATGCATATACACATATGGACGCATCGTTCGTCAAGGCTATGAAAGGACATGGCACATATGCAACGCTGCGCTTGCAAAGCAAGCCCACCTACTTCTCTGATCACAATGCAAAAGTACATAGGGTCCTACCTTGAGATAGCGGTTGCGTAGAGTAACCTTGTAGCATTGTGATTCAGTATGCCTCTCTCGTCCTGGAGTGTCACATCGACAACATCTGCTGTCGACTCCAGCAGCAACGGCAGGTTTTCTTTCCTCGCCCGCCACGCCAGCACCTACCTCTCATCAGTCCTTCATCCAACGAGTGCCCAAACGTGCCTGCGCCCAACTAACCTTGTTCACAGCGCCCTGTCTGCGATCGACGTTGTCATCGCTGAGTCGGTACAGGTCTCGCCGAAGCTGGATCAGCTCCTGGCTATTGCGCCACGGCGTGACGACAAAGTGCGTATATGACTCCATACGAGCTGCGCCAGCTCGCGGTTGTTATCAGGGCGTGCAATAGTCGTGCCGCTGCTGCGATTGGCCAGAACAAAAACCACTGGCTAAGGCAATTTTTGTGCGCACGTGACTTTTGAGTTTGAAGGCAGCTATCTACCGATGCATAAATTTCTATCGGATACAGGCATCGGCAGCATCCACCGAACTGTAGCATCAAACGTGGAGCGCGCGGCCTTTCACCACGCCGGACAGGTCCTTCCGACTATGAAAGCATGTTCGGGCCTTATGGACGTGCTTCCACGGCGCGTGGCTGGCGTCATGGTGTTCCAGCGCAAATGAGGCGTCCCGTCACACTGGGTCTCTGGAACCTTTCTGCTCTAGTAGCTCGCAAATCTTATTTCGGTCAATGCTGTGCTAGAAGGCGGGCTATTTTAGCCGCCGTGTGAGGACCTTAAGTGAGTGCGTGGGACGGAAGACTGCTGGCGTGGCGTTTCTCGGGCTGGGAGATGAGTACATGTGCTGATGTTGGGGTGCCTCGGTGTAAGGCGCACAAGGTTTCAGCTCGAACTTGCACTAAATCGCTGCTGCGCGCATACATGACGGAATACGGCCGCCGAAAAACGATGAGGTAGACTGACATTGAACACGATTCCACAGCATCAACAATCCTCTCGTATCGACCTACTTAAGGTGTATGCTAAGCGCCATTGTTGCGGAAGCTTCCATTATTGCTATTTGCAGTGATTGGGAAGGGCTACTTAGACAGGTTTTTGACTACGACGTCCAGTACCCTCGGGTACAAAGGGGCAGTGCTTGTGTACCAGAGAAATGAATCAGAGGCAGGCACGGCGACGCCCGAGATCGTCTGAAGCGACTTGCACGACCGTAACGGTGTTTCGCAAGCAGCGTTTCGACGCGGCGGTGCATCGGTCACTTTGCTTTTTGATGAGACGCATGCGGCAGACGTCAAATATCGTGTTGACGGCTAGGTTTGACGGCGCATTCGTTCTGCCGGGTCTGCCGGGCTTGCCGGGTCTTCGGCGAGCGTCCGGGGACTCTGATTCCCTGTGGCTTCATGGTGTTCTTGAGCCGGGGACACATCCGTGAACATGCCCTGAGTGCTTTTTACAGTTTGAATCTAGGTGAAGACCAGGGGGGTGACGCCAACGTAAGATTAGGTCTGAGTCTGCGCATGGCACAATTGTGGATATGGTACATCAGTTGTGAATGTAAAGCCCTTGAAAACTTGTTGATCGGATGTGGAGCTGATGCAGATCAGCTCGGAGGCTTACATGGCAGTTTCGGTGTCAGGATACGGCAAGTGCAAGCTAGGCATGTGATGCAACTTGTGTTGATTGATGTATTTGATTTTGTTATGTAACGCATCTGACCTCTTCGCGAGCGATGTTGTGCCAATGAGGCAATGGGTATCTGTTTAAAAGTCTATGTTCCGAATCGAATTGCCCAGATGCTGAATCTAAGCTTTGAAGCCCCCGAGATTTTTGGTAAAGGGTGATCAACGAAGCCACCCATACCCAAGACCAGCGTCCTGCACTGGCATGTTGGGCTGCTTCAGCTGCTGGAACCACCACTCCTTTGATACTGTCTCGTCGTCGTCGAAGAAGAAGCTCTGCCCTTCCATGCTCCCGGGCGTGTGTGCTTTGACATGAACTGGCAGCTGTAGTTGCTGAACTTGTGGGTTTGCTGCTGGTAATGGTGGGGAGGGCTCCTCCATGCTGCCCTCGGAGCTCGTGTCATCTTCATCGTCGTCATCATCAGCCTCAGGCGGCTGCCAGGTCTCCTCCAGCTTGAGTCCTTTTCCTGTTGACCCTACCAGGCCTCCCCAGGTTGAGGTTGGGTCGGGCGTGTCGTACAGACCCATGCCCACCAGCTCCTTGCCATCGTCCTCGGTGACCATTTGCGTGTCGTGATCTGAAGGGTGCTGAATAGGCAGGAATTCCGCAGATCCATTGTGCGAGTCCACAAACGACTGTCCTTGATTCTTCTGGGCCCACTGTTGCAAATACCATGGCAATGGTTCAGTAGACGGTGTGTTGATTGCAGAATGAGCGCAGGATTGTGTTTGATGCGAGCCGTTTTGCCAGTCAGACTCGTCCGATCCCCTGTGCATTCCATATCCGGTTGAATAAGTTTGGTAGTTTGTGTTCGAGTCATACATGGAGTTTCGCGTGGAGAGAGAGTAGAAATCTGATGTGTGGCCGGAATTCCTAGAACGGGCGTGCCATGACCATTCTTGCTGCGAAGGGGACGCTACATATCCTGACGAACATGGTGCGGCCCACTGATTCGAGGACGGATGCCAGCTCACAGGCCGGCTTGGCTGCGGACGCTCATCTACCTCCTCTTCTGAGTCTTCGATGCCAAACATCATTTTGTAGTGGTCATCTAGTGTTGCGTAGAGCTTAGGCTCCGTTGTTGTTTTCCTTCTCTCCATGATTCTAGGGCTGTTGTGATGGCTCTTTGGCTTTTCGATACGCGAGGATCGAGATGGTTGTGTTCCTGAGCTCCTGGACGTTCGTCGAGGAAGCTGTGAATTGTGCACTTGTGTGGACATGATTGAGGTGTGTGCTGACCAGCACAATGTGGGTATAGATGAGAGGTCGTTGCCGAAGGTCGAGATAATTTGAGGATTATTGTTGAGTCGTCATATACATGGCAGTCACACTTGGTCGCCTTGAATAACCTGGCACCACGGGGGACGAGAAAGGTATATACGATGCCAAGACGTGTAGACGAATTAGGCAGGATATATGGGGAAATTGAGAATGAACGACCTCGCGGCACAAGTCATGGTCCGTACAAGAAATGCCAGGGCTAGTGGAAACTCAAGAACTACTGAAAGAGGAATGGAAGCAGACAAGGAGTGGAAACTGCAATGACCACAATCGTATGGGGCCACTAGGGATAGCTCGGTGAGGGACTGCTGTGACGACTAGGCTGAGTGGCACGGCTGGAACGATGATCCAAAGCATGGGATGCAGACGACGAAAAGTAACGCGAGGAATGACCAAATCACAGGGCAGGGAAGGCATTCGACGAGGGCGGGTACCAATGTATCATGGCGCAACGGAACAACCGTGCAGCGGAGGTTGGCCGGCTCATCGAGACAGCAAGCAAGGGAAGCTACCGCACCCACACGGTGACGGTACAGTGCGGTAGTGCGACTAGGCCCCGGAAGGATGAACTTACTGTTGCGATTCAGCTGGGTCTGCGCCAGGGTGCAGTGTCGTGTGCATGGGGCCCGCCAGGCGGTCTGCTAGCCCTGAAGATTCATGTTTAGCGAAGGAAGGACGACGCATGGCGACTTGAGTATCGGCTGCGTCATGTTTTAGCCGCGCCCGCAACGACGCACAATTAGTGGGAGAGCGCTGGGCGAGACCGGGGCGGCTGGGCCAAGCTAGTCGCACGCAGCGAGATTGCTGCTGAGACGAGATCGTTGGTGCGTTTCTCAGCGGGCGGGCAGCTGTGTCGCTGGGCGCCATCGTCTGTGGCCGTATCAAGGGGCAGGGAGGAAGCAAAACCATGGGGCCAGCAGGCAAGATGCAGTGCGGTGCCTAGTTTCGGACCCGGATATGGTCGAGGAAGCGAAGTCGACCCCCCTGCCTTTGCGACGTCTTTCACGGAAGACCCGTGCGCGCAGCCAATCAGAGTACGCTCTCAGATGTGCATTCCCCCATCACGCCCGCAACCCAGCGCCCCCTGCCTTGGTTGCGCGTGCCGCCGGCAAACCAAGCTGCTGGCCCATGGTACCCAAGCGCGATCTGGGGTGGGCGCAGCTGCACCAACACTATTGGCCACTTTAAGGCCGAGCGTCTTCCAGAAATTGACATGCAACCAGCTTGCCCCTGTCAGTGCTTAGCTGCAACGGGGACAACGAAGCATAACATGGGTCCGTCAGGATGCATGCAGCATCGATATCTGCATCCGTCGGAGTCATACAGCCAACGGGAAGCATCTCAGCGGAGATTGCAGCACTCAGCACATCACATTCACCCGGCACAACACACGCGCATGCCATCAGCCTCACCCACAGGCGCCTGCAGGCCGTCTGAGCACCCTGCCGTCAGAACCCACTTCATCCTCGGTGGCCCACTCTTCAACATGGGATTGTGTGCCGCCACTGTCGACGCCAGGCACCCCCTATGTGACAGGCGAGCCTAGTCGTCCGGTCGAGCCAAGTCAGCGATGGACATGAGCACCACCGTCGCTGTGGATCACTGAGCTCTTTGAAACCATGCGCGGGGACTGCTGACACCGAGCCATCGGCCATACTCGCTCGGAATGCACACCAGCAGACGGAACGAGCATTACAGCCGAGTCTTGAATCACGACACGGCATGTAAATCCTCCTTGACAGCCCCTCTGCTTGCAAATCTACCACAGTACCATCAACAGCCCTCGGTATGCGCCCCGAAGCAGTGTCTGGCGAAAAGCTACGTACTACTGGCAGTGGTAGGCAGCCGGACGCCATCGCTGCGGCGTGTGTCCTGATGTCGCTACGTTGTATAGACTCCGATCGCCGCGATGCGGTGCGCTGCTTTCAGAACACAGTACAATACGTGGGTGACAATAATGGTCCGGCTGCGCCTTAGTAACAAAGCACCTTGTGCACCACTTTTACAAGACGCCGCTATTCTTGACCGGACCTGCCACGGTTGAGAACAACAGCCAGGTGAAAATAGGCCACCGAGGCGTGCTTAAACGACCCCACGGTGACCAAGCCTAAAGCAGCAATACCGTTTTCGATAACGAGAAATCCCCGTGGCGTGGCTTGTGCAGATGCAGCCGAATCGCCGAGGATCCTGGTAGCATCCCGCCTAAATGATCGACAGCGGTCCAACGCGGGCGCAAGGATGGTTTTGGCGGTTCAAACGAACCGGATCATGTCAGGGGGCTGGTGTCTTGTCGCCAGAAGCAGTGTGGGAACCACGCGTGTACTGTGTATGCATGGGTGGCCTTCATGAGATGGTGCGAATGTGCATCAGTATTTGACCGGTGACAGCGACGTGCCCTTGAGCTGACGTGTAACAACTGACACTACCATCGCGAGATTGTCAGTGACGCGGAAGACTGCACAACGATCATTGACCAGCAACTTAGATTCTTCAGTCACTCCGCAAATTCGCTGCAAAGCATGTGCTGTACACTTGGTGATCTGCTGCTGACAGCATGTCAGCCTTGACAGTCATTCGTGTTGAATTATTCAGCGCACCAATGAGAGAGCCCGTACCCCGTACTTCATCGTATCTCACGCATCACGCTTACAGTAGTCGGCATAACTGCATTCTGCAGCACTGCAGCAGACGGCCTCGGCCGCTTTTCATGGAAAATTGCGATGCAGCCGTCCCACCGTGTGCATCACGAGACAAAATCCTGTTCATCTAAGCGCTGGCTCTCGACCCTGTTACGCCCTGCACTTTGTCGTGTCGTGGTTCATTTCGTTCGTAAATCACCATGAACGGTAGCATATCGTGGCAATAGACTCTGACCTACATCTTACTACGGGCTGTCCGCTCGACGCAGGCGCAACCACTCATCACACGAACAAGGCATTTACAATACGTCCGCAGATGCATGTAAACATGCTGCGAGCGAGTGTCATAGTATACTGCCGGCTCAATCAATCGAGATTACGAAGTGCGACCAGCTGTCTCATTTCCAAGGATCCGCTTCGAGCAGGCTTGCGTTGACGCTCTACCCAGACCTTACAAGCCAAGTGCCGCCCATCTCTGACAGCCACCGTCCGGCAATCTGCAACACGGGAACGAAACCCTCATGACGTACACTCACCATGCCACGAGACGTGTGGACCCGAACGTGGCGTTGCATCGTGGACGACTGTTGGTGAACAAATGGCTGTTTGCGGAAGCGCTAGCCTGTAGCAGAAGGCAGCTCCAGTTCGCTGTCCCTTGTGGGCGGTCCCTGGTGTCCACCAGCTGGTGGTTAGGAAGCTTTCTTTTCTTAGTGCAAGGGCCTACTATACGTTCTGCAATCTTGATGACATGCTGACTTGCGCAAATTATTAGGAAGCAACGCAGCCTTGGTCCATCGGCGATACTCGATGATCACCGACGCCAATCCTAACTCTCTACCATCGATGCTCACCTCTGTTCCTGACCCAGAGATGAACCCTTGAGCAGGCAGGTGGGTGAACATACATAGAATCGTCAAGAGGATTCGGTGGGTCGCTAGCTTGAAAGTGCATGTTGCCGATCGTAACCAGGAGCTGGTGCTCGCGATGGACGTTCTAGACTGCGCCTAGGGCGTCATAGTCACCGCGGTTTTTGTTCTGTGGGTCATGCTGGAATTTACCCTTGATGTAAGGATTAGCTTTGACTTGCGCATTCGGCCTGTTCGACGTTGGAATGAGTCAACCAATCAATACGGACCGCCGGTCACCCCTGAAAGCCCCCCGATCTACAGTTACCTTGACCGAGTTGACGCCCTTTGATGTTGCTTGCGAATGTCACCAACTTGACTGCCTGCAAAGTTGGTCATCACTATGTACATGCAGGGGCTGGGAAGGTTTATCGGTAATTCCCGTTGAATGCGGTGCGGAGGCCTGCCCGCCTGCACGATTCGATGGGTCCTTCATGTTTCTCAAACACGAAGCTTCTGACAAGGTTACTGTTTTTGCCGCAACCTGCCGTTCCTAGGGAACGCCCAGCCGACAAACACAACAGCCCTCGCTACGACGTGCGGATTCAACGGACGCCTGCAAGTAAGGTGTCACTGCATGCACGCTTTGTTTTTTTTTTTGCCTGCTCGCGGTTGCTAACGAGCTCGATCGTTCCTATCAGTCATCGCCGGGTGCATGCTGCAATACAGTAGGCCATCTTGAGCGGCCACTGCATAGGCGCTTCAGCCCTTGCAGTTGGCTGCCCTCTGCAGCGGGAGTCGCACCAGAACCGAGTAGGATTTGTGTTCAGGAATGTTTCCTGTCCCCGTCACTGTAGTCAACGAACAAGCATTACTCCAAACCATGGCAGCCTGGCAGTAGTGCAGCACATATTTCTTGTTGTATCTGTGTAAGCGTTGTGTTCTGACAAAGACGATAACCATTGCGTACAAATGCTGAGAGACGACATCTACCGTCATTATTAAGGCTATCACCTTGGCTGCATGACCACAGCATCCGAGGATCGGACCACCTGCCGAAGGATTGAAATTTCTGCGTGCTGCATTGCAAATGCACGCAATAATTGCGAAGACAAGGTCCCAACCGTCTTGTTGCTAGCTTGTAATCTGCAACCAAATCTGTCTTTTCCACTGTATGGAGCCACATCCTTCGATGTCTATGTCTGGCCTAGCTCCCACTACGCCTAACACACCAATGGACAAGCTAAACGCCTCCAGCTCTAGTCCATCTGCAACCAAGGGGCAGCTTACCTAGGGCCCCGTACCTTGTTCACGGACACCGAAATAATAAATACAGCAGAACCGAAAACGAGTACGACAGCGCGCCTGCTCACACGATTAGCTCTTCCAGCCAATAGCTGACCGCGCGTCAGCTTGGAAACATCCCACACTTACCTATGCATGATTCGTCAAACGACCTACTCCCGCGCTGTGTGACCAGAGTTTGTCAGCTTCCCTGATCGTCGTGTCAAGAGCTCGAATCAAGTCACCTGGTCCTTGCTACATATGACATCCCCGCATCTTAAGCGCTTACTTTTGGCACACAGCTCGAGACAGATCTGATCTGCCCGCGCCGAGCAAGGTCACCCATTGTTGTCGGGCAAGCCACAGTGGCATGATCTTTTCCCGGCTGCGTGTCTCATGACCGAATGCGTCTTCCTTGTCGTACGCCTGTCCAAGCCTCGTAGCAACACGACTCGTCTCCCTCCATCAGCCACACTTTCCTCATCCTTGTTCGCTCCGCACGCATTGCTGACTTCCTGTTTCGAACAAGGAAGTCCTTGATGCCCAGACCGCTTTACACAACATTCGCGACACTGCGTGCACTTACACCGGTGTATTACCGCAAATCGTCTCACCACAGGAATCCTTCTTTCGCTTCCCGCCTCTTCCGCTCGCTTCGTTGTGGCCCGATCAATCTGCAACTCACCGCTGGCCCACCTGCATCACATCCGAAAGCTGTATTGGCAGACGCGACGTTCGCGCGCCACGATTCATCTGGTCGTAATCATGGATGTGTTCGTGTCCACTGAAGTCCACTTGCTGGTCGCCATAACTTCGGTCATCTGAAGCTCGGATGCGGCGGCTCCCACAAGCTTTGCGGAGATCGACGTCAAACCATCTCACTTTTGGACCAGAGGACGCTTACATCCCATTGGATGACCTGGTCGTGACTCCCGGCAAACGTCCATCTCTATCTAAGCCGCACTAGATGATCGAGTCCTGGTTCTCACCTACTCATCCCGAGTAATCGCTGGGCGATGCATGATGACCACTGATGGTGTGTAGGGCTCCCGCGGTCACCGTCCGCAGTATAGCCCAAGATTTGGATCTTTTCAAAGCGCTACTGCCGCGAGGTGACAGCATACACCTAAGTCTTGAATGACTGTCTTCCAAAGATCGATTGGTGCGTTGAATACAATACAGACCTCAAAATCAAGTAAACAGGAAAACCAATCCGTTCGCTTCGCCGAGGAAAAACTTTTCCGCTCGCAGGTCATTCACAAGCCTCGATAACGTCGTCCCGTTGTTGCATTACCTTTGCAGCAAAGTGGATCTTACCGTCCCAACGCGCCACTTCAAGACCCGACGCAAACCAACGCAGGTCATGTTGTTAGGCGACAAATCGCGCTGCTCCCAATCTTCGAAGTTGCATCACCGAGCCGGGCCTTGTGAGCTTAAGCAGGTGTGTCGATCATGACGAAGACGTTGTAGTGCGGGGCCCAAGGCTCGACTGCTCCACGGACGATCGTATTATTGACGATGGCAATAATAAGCCAGCGCTTAGCTGCAACTCGCAGGTGAACGACAACTGGTAGCGGCACAAGAGTCGGGATCAACGCATACGCGTAATGGTTCGTCGTATTATCAGAGGACGTGCACGGTAGATTTCCAGTCTTCAAGGCCGGGCAAGTATGCAGGCATTTCGCGGATTTAGAATCAACTACATTCTTCCGATCCAATGCCCAATCCATGGCTCCAGCAGTCGATGACTTCATTGTATCTTGTGCTCAGAGAATGCAACGTCTGGGCGGTGAATCAATCTTGTAAGGTCTCATATGGCAGGGACTGCAGGCAAAGCGTTCAGCAAGATGGCTCCTCACTTTGAGGATGCACATGAATGCAGCCAGCAACTGGAATAATATGGTGCAAATTCGAGTCCATGAGGCAGACGAAGTGGGACAGAACGAAGTGGTATGCTAGGTCTGCTAGATGAACAACAAGCCTTTCCACAGCATTGGCCGTGCCGACTTTATACGAGATACCTATTCATTGCAGCTCGAACATTCACAGTATAGAGTTTGTGTTCAACAGTCGCCCTTTGTGAAGTCCAGCATAGTTGCCCGGCCTGCTTCCTACACTTGATGACTTCATCTTACAGACCAGAGATGTATGATATCGAAGATGCACATGTTCGTCAACGTCACAGAAAGCATGAGATGGAACAATGAGTCACTTGCGACTCGATCACAGGGGAACATACGCAGCTTCCGATCCCGATATTTCGGGTCTGTTGCATCTCTTGTTATGGCACGCATCGCAAGTCTTTCATTTAAGTAAGTCAAGTGAGATGGGCATAGCCAAGCCGTAGCTACGTTTTCTTCCCCCGTCAAGATAAGGAATTCATTTCTTCTCCCTTCAATTCTGTACTGGAAGGCCCTCGGTGCAGATAAGCTACTGGCTGCTACAGGAGAAGTTGGTACAGAAGTTGAGATGGAAGGCGGATTCGCCTACAGCTGCCTTCCGCGTGGACCTGCCCAAAAGGTCTGATGTCCCCGCCATCGTATCTCGAAAGCCATTTCACAATCACAGCTTCAGCCCATATATTCATAATGGCAATCGTTCTCCTCAACGAACAGCTCCCACTTCGACCGGTGCATGTCGTTATCAGACCGCCGTAGAGAAAACTTCCAGCAGAAACTCATAAATCCTTGGATCTGTCGAAGTTCACAACATGCCTATCGAAGTCACTCGAATGACAGAGGCTGACATCGACGGTGCGATTGACACGATACAACAAGCATTTGCAGACGATCCGTACAATAATTGGGTTTACCCCGATCGCTCAAAGGTATGCGAACGCAGTAGGACTCCAGTACAGGTTCTGCTCCAATCTGTAATTTCGTAACCAGAATTGAGTGTTACACTGTCCCGCAATGCACAATGGGAGAATGTCTAAGGTCTCGAAAGACATGTCAGCTCCGCTGTGACGCATAAATCTCAGCTAACACATTCCCGAGGTTGACCTAACACGAAACCGCGTCTCGCTCACCCTCCGCTGCCGCTGGGGTATATCCCATGGCCTCTTCCATGTCGCCCACGACTCCTCGAACCCCACCAAAATCCTCGGCTGCGCAATGTGGATGCCTCCTCAACCACCAGCCCAACCTGATTCATGGTCACTGTACCTATCCTATTGGGGCCTGTGGCTGAACCAGATCCGGATGAACACATGGTATGGCCGTGGAGGGCTGAGCACGCAGCGCTATTGGATCTGGAAGGCTCGGCAGGCAGAAGCGCAGAAGGAGCTTTGGACGAGCGAGAAGGGGTATTACTTTTGCAACATTGTGACGGTACTGCCTGAAGCACAAGGAAAAGGCGTCGGGAGAAAGCTCATGGAGGAGGTTCTCCGCATGGCGGATGAAGAGGGCGTAGGCTGTTATCTGGAGAGCTCGAGGAAGGTACCGAATGTGCCGATATATGAGAAGTTCGGATTTGAGCTGGCGCGTGAGATGGAGTGTAAGGACGGAGAAGGAGAGACGGACGCGATAACGCTGTACTGCATGCTCAGGATGCCGAGAGAAGCTGGAGATGTGCGCTTTGGAAAGGCGTAGTGTCAGCCTCAACGCATCCTCCAGAAATCGTGATATAGATCCTCAGCGAGGGAGAATCTCTGTGTCGAAACTTGCATCTGCGGTCCAGACTGTCAACAGACTGGCTTCCCACTCTTCTGCCCTCTTGGGTCCGTCGTCCCAATACACGTCTTTCCATTCTTCAAACACACTTTGCGCCGCAGCGTCGCTACCTTTGGTGTTGATTTTACGAACAATCCTGTCAACACTCTCAAAAGCTCTCCTGGTCACAGTTTTGCCCTCTGACAAAACGATTTCACCTACCGCCTCCACGACCTTCTCGACCGCTTTTCCGACCCACCAACCTCTTGGTGCCAGGCCTGCAAGAGCGAACCACCACGCTACAAGTACAAGTGCTCTCGGTTCCCTGTTCTTGACGAGCAAAAGGAAGTCTGGCATGAGGAACGAGCAGAAGACAAAAACACGAACGAAGAAGTCCGGGTTGAGGTGGTAGTAGTATAAGCTCAGGAATATGGGACTGAATGCATGCAATACTGGGTACAGCGTGTTGGCATGCAAGTCGATTAGATCTGACTCTGACTCTGTATCGCTGAGCGACGTCAACAAGTCCATGAGTGACGGCGGGAGAAATACTGGCGACGCTTCAGAGTACTGCAGATAGTATGTTGATGGTGGGTTGGGATAGTCAGGAGTGGTTCCTACCGCACCAACTCGAGTATGCAGGTGGCGGTCCTTGCTAGTATGGAAGATTGGTGGTGGAGGGAGAGCTCGCAACTCCCTACAGATCAGCGGGTAGACGGAGAGTTTCTCGATGCCTGCTGCCCAGCGTAGCGATGCAAGAAGTCGAAGCCCTTCGCTCATTTTCAGGAATGTGTCCATCCAGACGAGATACGCGTCGTTATTTGTGATGCTCGCATCCGGTGGCGTCACCAAGCTCAGTAAGAGCATGCCAGTAACAAGAACAGATTCGTAATTGTGCGCTGTGATGTTCTGTAACACCTTGTTGTACTCTGCAAAGGTCCGTTGGCGATACATCAATGCTAGTTGTTCGGCCTGTTTGGAAGGTGCCAGTGTATTGCTGTGAGACGCTGCGATGCTTAACAGTGCGTAAAGTAAGTGCGAATGTGAGAGCGAGAGGTGAGGAATAGAGTCTCTGTGGAGCGACACCACAGTCGCATCGTCTCGTACAGTCAGCGTTTGCCAGGTGAAGGTTTTGTAGTGATGCAGTAATTCAAAATCGGAACTGTAGAGGAGACCAGAGACTGCTTGTGCAGCTGGTATGAGCCATGACGGTATCGGCCTGGAAACATCGTTGAAGTCCGCTCCTTCGGCAGAGACCTGGAAGGCAGGTGAGTTGCTCTCACTGAGTGCAGCGGTAGATGTTGGCGACGCTGACGCTGACCCTGGGAGGTATTCGCAACTCAACTTGCGTAACGAGCAGTAGCTGCAAGTCGGTTGGCCTTCATCGCACTATGCCGTGTCAGTTCCGAACATTCAGGTGTAATGCTCTGTAATAGCGCTAATATCGGTCCCTCTTGATCTCGACTGGAGAGTCCATCCTAGTTCTTTACGACCGCTAGACCGGACATCCTTCGTGAATGAGAAATATCGTAGGACCAGGGAATATGTTACCTTAACCTTCTTGCGCTTGCACGTGAAGCAGCCGCCGCGAGACTTGCGATGCGGCTTCTTACTCACGAAACCCAAATTGCGACGGGTCATTCTGACAGTGGTGTGTCTTGCAGGAGTAGACGCTTCCAGTAATGGGTGCCATGTCGATTGAGGTGTATTATCGCCTACGTCACGAACGAGCCTCCTGGCTTTAACAATATGCTCTTCTCACGACGAATGCATCTCAATATCGACCTGCTCATGGGTCATGCGTTACGAGGTTTGCACATCTGGAATTTCATCGCATTCTGGTCTGAGGGACAGGCACAGACTACAAAGTGCGAAGGGGGCAGGCACGAGTCGGATCCGGCCATCGGAGCCGAGGAGCCCATTAACATTGAGCCGGCTCTGGCAGCCTTACTCCTACGGACATCCAACACATCACACTGTGATCCGAAAGAGATATGCGCATACAGTTCAGATTCGTCCGCGTGTCATGGTCTCATCCTTCAGACTGGGCTTGACACGGTCAGCGTGCGTAAGTTGTAGTGAGCCATAAGCACTATGCCTCTTTCACAATGCTGCTCACTTAGTATATGTAGAGAGAAGTCCTCTGTGGGAAGCCCCTCAGCAGACAGAGCGTCGATTGAATTCACCAGCAGTCCAGCTATCTTTTCAATAACACCAACACCTTCACAGCAACCATGAACATCTCCTCGGTTAACCCACCTCCACAGGCTCAAGCTCTGCTCTCAGCCGCCCAAAAAGTATCTACGTACGAGACAACAGGCGGTCTCGTAACGGCACAGTTTGCGGAACATAACCTCTCGCTCATTCCACCCATTCAAGACGGATCGATTATCCACGACAACGCATGCGGCTCGGGTACCGTAAGCCGCCTAATCCTATCTTCTGCTCAGCAACCGAGCGACATCCAAATCCACGCAACCGACATCGACCCACCATTCGTAGAAGCCTTCGGGAACGCCGTGAAAGAGCACAACTGGCCCGTCTCCGTGAGCAAGCAAAAGAGCGAAGCCTTGAACTTTCAAGACAACACGTTCACGCACTCGCTGACGAACATCGCCATCTTCTTCACCTCGTCCGCTGGACTCGACGGCGCAAAGGAGATCTACCGCACACTTCAGCCTGGTGGTACCGCGGTAGTCAACTGCTGGGCCCTCGTAACCTGGCTTATTCCTGTGAAGACCGTGCACGAGACTATTCGCCCGGGTAAGCCGTTCCCCACTCCCGTGGTTGCGTGGCACGATGGACAGCACATTCAGAAAGTGATGCGAGAAGCGGGGTTCAAGGGAGAGAATATGAGGCTAGAGCGGAGCAGTGCATTCGCAGTGGTGACGAAAGATAGGCTGAGGGAGTGGGCTGAGAAAAGCTGGGCGTACCTGGGAGGAATCGCGGGGTGGTTTGAAGACGACGAGAAGACGTGGGACCAAGCTGTGGATAAGTTGGTAGAGCTGTTGCTACTTCAGTCAGGGACGACGGTCGATGGAGATGTGGTCAGGATGGAGGCTAGCCAGTGGGTGGTTGTTGCGAAGAAGTAGATATCTCAGAGCGATTCGATCTGCTTGTGATGGCCTTGGAGGCTCTGTCAAGGCTGAGGACGTAAGCGACGGCATGTGGTCTTCTCAATAGTACATTAATCTACCAGACATCAGACTTTTGAACGCGAAAGACTAAGCAGAATCCATACGGTGCTTGCTTTTGTATCGTGACGTTTATAGTGTACAAAATGCTTTCCAGCATCTAGATGCAACCGACTCTTCTCATGATTCAATACAAGATAAGAAACCCCTAAATCATCCTTCGACCGGCTGTCACTCCATTCTTGGAGCATCTAGCCCATGACCATACCCTTGAGGCCGGACATGTCACCCTCCTTAGCGGCAATCTCGAAGTAGCCGTAGATGATGGTAACGGCAAGCAGGATACCGGTTCCGCTACCAAGGGCACCGAGAAGGTCGCTGCCGACGGAAAGAGCGCCAATGCATGCACCACCGAAGGCGGCAGCAGTAGGAATAACACGCTTGAGTTCCTTGTACATGGACTCCTCACGGTGACCAGCCATGACGAGACCCTGCTCCTTGAGCTGCTTGGCGACATCGCGGGGAGACGAGCCAGAGACCTCGATCCAGGTCTTGGAGAAGACAGCGCAGGCAACGAGCATGTAGACGATGAAGACAGCAGTCTTGAGAGGGTCAGAGAGCGCCTCGGTGATGCTGAGGGGAGGAGACCTAAACACGTTAGTGATGGATTTTGCAGAATTTTTTATAAAAACTTACATGTAGTAGGCAATACCGGAGGTAGCGAAAAGCTGAGCAGAGCCCTCCTTGGGCTCCCAGACACCGAGGAGCTGGACAAGGAGGTTGTCGGAGAAGCGGCTGTACAGCATCTGGCTGATCAGGAAGACGTTGGAGGACAAAGCCGACTGGAGCATGATAGGCATGTTGGAGGTGTAGAACAGGCGGACGGGGTAAGAGCCGCGGACACCACGCTGGCGAGCAGACTTAACAGGGATCTCGACGCGGAAACCCTGGAGGTAGATGACAGCGCCGAAGACGATGACAGTGGAGATCAGGTTCATGACGTTGGGGAGGTTCTGGCGGTAGAAAGCCTCGCGAAGAGCGACGGTCTTGTTGGGCCAGGTGAAGAGCAAGTGGACAAGGGCAATGATGGCACCCTCGAACTCGGGGCCACGGCCAGTGTTGATCGTGGTGGGCGAGAAAGCCTTCCACATGATCGACTCGCAGATGTTGGTCGCAATGAACAGCGAGATACCGCTGCCAAGACCGTAGCCCTTCTGCAGCAGCTCGTCGAGGAGAATGACGATGAGACCGGCGATCATGAGCTGGAGGACGAGGAGAACGCAGATACCGGCACCAAGGTCAGAAGGCTGTCCGTAGAGACCCGAGATGACATAGACAACAGCCTGACCGAAGGACAGGAGAATCGCGAGGAGCTTCTGAGCAGTCTGGTAAAGTTCACGGTCGGACTTGAGGTCAAGGTTGACGTCGATGAGGTGGGTACCAGCGAGAAGCTGGAAGACCATGCCAGACGAGATGATAGGTGTGATACCGAGTTCCATCAGCGTTCCCCTGTTACTGGCCATCATCATACGCAGCCAGTAGAGCGGGTCCGAAGTGTCAGAGGAGACAATACCATACAGCGGCATTTGGCTCATGACCAGGAAGACCAACAGCGTCAGACCGGTCCATACCAGGCGGTTGTTGAAGGGCACCTTGCTCTCGGGGAGCTGGATCTCGGGGACGAGAGGTACGAAGGGTTTGACGAGATCGAGGAACCGGACTGCGCGCGTGTCAGCTGTTATTCAATGCATCTTCATTGCTTGCTGGTCGTGCGCGGAGCTCTGTGCCCCAGCGCGCGGCCAGCCATTGCGGGCGCTGCACTTACGGCCGCTCATGATTGCGAGTCTTGAGGCCCAAGCGAAGCGAAAAGAGACAAAAGGAAGTGAAGAAGAAGTTGTCGAGGGCGACGCTCGAGATGGGTGATGGAGAGGGGGTCCAGTGAGCTCTTTCAAGCAACGTGTTCGAGAAGAGGACGCTAAAAGTGTCCGGGCTCGCTAATTGCGGAGAGCGACCCCTAGCCTGCTGGCCTGCATTTCACCTTTCGCGCCTCCACTTACACACAAAGGCCAGCTGGCTTGACGTGACAGAGCTTCTTTACCGTTCCTGCTTGTTCTTCCAGAATCCATAGGTTGCACTTGAACTGATTCCACATCTGCGAGTGCCCGTGCGTCATCGGGGCCGCCATGCTGCCACCATCCACAAGCTATGAGGCTTGACCAAGGCAAGCAACCAAGATATTGCATCGCTCAGAAGCTCCAAGCCATTGTGTGGGTCAGCGTGTCAGAGTGCCAGGTTGAAAGGCCTGAAGCTTGGAGTGCCTCTTCCCAGCATGCAACTGTCAGGTAAGAGCATGATACTGGCAGATGGAGGCTGCATTTGAGAATGCAATCACCGATCCAGCGATAACGCGAATCAAAACATGGAGATCTGAATGTCTTGACTTCCTCCACCCATCGTATAAACCGCCATGGAGTGACCTCACCAGGCGCCCCACCCCGAACAGGGTCTAGTGCCATCATCTCATTGGCTTAATCCGCGAATGCGAATTTAGCGTCAGCCTTGCATGCTATGCGAAAGTCGTCCTACACTGTTACACAGCCTCCGCAAGCGAGTGCGAAAGATGCACCTCCAATATGACTTCATTGCAGGATTTCGCATTCGCAACGACTGCCTGCTCCGTGAATGACAGAGACATAAAAGTGCTATGCCTCGTAGCAAAACAGAGCACCAACCTGCTCAACCTTGAAACTCAGTGCATGATCTACTCATATACACAAGTCTTGCATATCCACCTTGAACAGTCCTGAAGATCATCACCATGGCAAACCCACCCTCAACACCCGAGTTCGACTGGAAAATGTACCGTTACATCCCCTCACTGCCCGCAGCTATCCTCTTCCTTGTGCTCTTCCTCATTTTGACTCTCCTCCACGTATATGCCTACATCCGGCAGCGCAAGACAAGTACCATCTACGTGATCCTTGGTGGATTATGTAAGGCTTCCCATCAAGCGATTCCCTGCGAACCTAACTGACAACCTCCAAGGCGAGATCATAGGCTTTGCTGCACGCATAGGAAGCCACTTTGACAACACCTCCTGGGCGCCCTTCATCATGCAAGCCACCCTCCTCCTCCTTGGACCGCTGTTCTTCGCTGCAACAGTCTACATGATGCTCGGGCGCACCATCCGCTACGCCGACGCAGCATCTATCTCGCGCATCAGTCCGAGGTGGTGCACTCGTATCTTCGTTGCAGCGGATGTTTCGACATTGATTGTCCAAGGTCTCGGTTAGTGTGGAATTGTTTGAGTGCTAGAACGTTATGCTAACAGAATGTAGGCGCTGGTCTTATGGGCACGATGCAATTGTCACTCGCGCTGGCGGGCGAGAAAGTAGTCATTGCTGGCCTGGCCCTGCAAGTCGCTACCTTCATTATCTTTCTGGTCACTGCTGTTGACTTTCATATCCGCGTCAAGCGTGCGTCAAAGACAGATCAGGATACGAACAGTGCGGTCTGGAGGAAGATGCTCCATATCTTGTATACGCTCAGCTCTCTCATCTTGTTCCGCTGTGTGTTCAGATTGATCGAGTATTCCATGGGTAACGCAGCATACCTGATTGCGCACGAGTGGACATTGTACGTGTTTGATGGCGTGCCAATGTTGGCGGTGTTAGTGTTGTTGTTCGTATGGCGGCCAAAGGGGGAGGACGAAGGTACCACTGAGAAATTGAGCGCCTTAGTGAGCGACTCCAGTGATGGTGAAATGGGGGTTGTTGGTAGTTAACGAGGTTAGGGTACAGGATATGGTGACATAGAAGAAGTCGGAAACAGTCATGAATCATCGTCGAGCACCTCCAGGCTCGGTATTAAATATATATGTAGTGGTACAGAGTTAATCGGGCGTGAAATCGGAGCTCGTTGAGTTAAAGATATAGACGAGATCCCAAAGTCATTTTTCGGTCTCCAAGAAGGGGTATACTTTCAGAAATACAATACAGGCTTTACGGATGCCAAGCCCAATGGAAGAAGCGCAAACACGTAACGAAGGCTGAAAACGATGAAAAGAGAGAAGCGCAAACACGTAAAGAAGGCTGAAAATGATGGAGAGAGAAGCGCAGGTCCTTGAACACAGGCGGACTAGCCGGGTATCAAAACGAAAGCTTCCAGAAACGATGCTCGTGACAACGCAGTAAGCCGAAATACGTACATGACAACAAAAGAAAACGACAAATGTAGAAAGACTCGCTACGGTGCTATCGCTGATCCTCATGAGACTGTGATGCGCTCACATCATCATAAGCCGCGTGCGGCGCTTTTGCACGTTGCGAGGACGGTAGTCGCCAGGTCCAAGATAGTTCGGGCGAGGAGCTGCAGCTTGCTGACCGTGTCGTTCGCAAAACTTCCGTCCGTTGACTTCGTAATAGTCAGCATTCAGCGGGATCCTGCATGTAGAGCATGTGAAACATCTGGGATGGAATTTCTCCCGGGTGTCAGTTTCCAAGTATTGGCCCTCGATACCGCGGTTGCATGTCCTGCAAAGAGATCCGTTGAGCTCGTGGTAATGATGCTCGCAATAAGGTGCGTTTTGGTATACGTAGAACTCGGCAGTTGGAAAGCCATCGCCACATGTTCTGCAGACGAAGCAAGATCTGTGGTAGCGTCCAGTCAAGCGGCCTGAAGAATCTTTGACTGACTTGCCAACGATGGGCTGGGCGCACCCGCGACAATTGCCTCTACTTGCAGGCGCTGGACGGCGGGCCTCGGCCTGTCGCGGTCCGGAGTCTGATCTGCGCCTCGGAGGATCCTGCGCAAAGTTCAATGCGGGGTCTTTTGGGGGATTGTGATTTTTGGGGCGTCTGTCAAAAAATTCTCCCAGCTGAATCGCAGGATCCATCGGAGACTCTGGTGCACTGGGACTCGGAAAACCAGGTGACAAGATTCGGGGAATCGGCTCTGGTTGGTTCGGGCGCGTGTAGCTTGCAGGCGGCCGTCGGCCTTGAGTTTGGGAGGGTAGGGGTCTTGAATCAGCAAAAGACTCAGGGCTTGCAGTTCTCTGGTAGCCTCCCTCTGCAAGATGGTCTGAACGGCTGACCTTCGAAACGTTGCGTGAGTGCCCAGCTTCCGAGCTGGGCGGACTTGAACGGGAGCTTGCAACGCTTCGTGTGGTGTAGCTAGCATTCGAATCGTCCGATAAACCAGAATCAGATGGTGTATGGAGAGCACCAGATGGCGTGTCAATGCTGTAGTTGTGGTGCTCAGAAGGCGGTGGCTGCAATGATCGCACAGGTTCGGGCTCTCTCCGGTTGCCCGTGTCGGACTCTGCTCGACTAGGATTGCGCGAGGGGAACATATTATTCGACCGAGGGGCGAAGTCTGAAGTCTTGTATTCAGCGATGTTTGCTGGAGGCAAGTCTTTCTCTGATGGTCTTCTTGGTCGGGGCGGCGGACCTCTCCTTTCTTGGCTTTCCTTATGTACTGGGTAGGTCTTCGACCTGTCGTCCTGAGTCAACCGCCCTGGACGTCTAGCATCGTCCTGCAAACGTCCAAGGAAAGCATCGATGCCCTCACTCTCTTCGCCTGCAGCTGGCAGTGGAGGAGGAGCCATTGCTGCAGTCAAGCCAGGCTTTGTCCGACTGGGTAAACCGGCGCTGCGGTTGGAATGTGCGGAAGCTCGCGATGTGCTCGATGCCAGTGACGTTCTCGACTTCGATCCGCTTCCTGTACTCCTGATGCTACCCTGTGTCTCCGTTCTACGATGCCCAAATGGTGGCTCCTGCGACGGCGATCTGGGCGCACTAGCTGTGCTCGGGCGTCGACTATTGAATGGACCGGGTGCGATGCTATCCATACGTCTCGAAACGTTCTCTCCGCCATTTATACGGGGACTTAGAGGTGCGAAGAGTGGGCTGGGTTCGGGATACCACTGATTGTATGTGACATCGAGCCTCTCACGGTCTTGTGGTATTGCACTTCGAGGTGTAGCTGGACGATTATTGGGAAATCGGGGAAACGCAGAGTCCATGTTAGGAGGGAGATCTGGCGAAGGCGGCGAAACGGAGGGGGGTACGGGGCTTGTTGCACTTCGGTTCAGGATGTAAGGTGACTTGGGAGGCGCAGATGGTAGCGGAGAACGACTTCTTGGGTCGCTGTAGTTGCTGCTCATGGGTGACGCATCCAAGGGCTGAAATGGTTTGTCTAAGTTGCTTAGCGACTGTTCTTCTTCGGGGCGAATAGGACTGTTGTCTTACTGGCTGCTTGTGAGTCTATCCTAGGCGGCGCCGGCATGCGATTCGAATATGACTGACTCTCATATCTCGTACTGAATGCTGGGCCACCGAATGTTGTAGCTCGCTCGAGCTTTGGAGACACTGGTTCATAGTGAGGCGCTTGCGGTTGAACGGCAGCGGGAGCTGGTGCTGCAGATGAAGCTATCGGAGGACCTACGTCAGATGCGTGAGCTTGAGATAAATTGGTCTCGTGCCTTGTCTACATACCAGGCGATGGGAGAGGAGTTGTGGCACAGACATGATCGGCCAGTTGCAAGATATCAATGTCAATCCCGCATGATGAACACTTGATCATCGGCAGACCGCTCATGCGATCCATGTCGTGTGCTGGTGGTCAGCCTGGAAGGCCAGTTCGATGAACGGTGGGGTGTACCCTAGCAGGCAGAGATGTTGTTCCTGACCGGCGAAGATGTGATGTTTGGCGTTGTTTCCACTGAGTTGGCCTGGGATGAAGGGTGAGAGCCAAACGAGAGAATCTCGAAGGCACCTGTGGCTGCCGGGAAAAGATCCCTGATGACCTCCAGGGTGTTTGACCTTCGAACACGGCGGGCCCTGCTGAATCAGGAGAGGTAACGCGAAAACGGTGCCGGTTTAGCTCTGATCTGAGGACGGCAGCGGAGATATGGTTAGCGTAACACCAGCACCAGCCCGGTTTGAGACCGATCAGCCCCACCAACGACACTCGCAATGTTGGATGGAGTTCTGTTCAGATACTGGTGGGCAGGAGGCCTGGAGGCTGACAACGAGCATTGGGCGAGGCTCGGAGAGGCCGACCACACGAAGGCGAGGATGTATAATAAAGGTCGTGTGGGTAATCAAAGACAAAGCTCCGAGGGCCAACGACACACGCGCACATCGAGACCTTTCTCATGTGCTGCACGTAGCCCGCGCGGTCCCTGAATCATGGCGTTCCTCGATTTTCTAGCCAGCGCCATTGATTCGACAGCCTAGCTTGGGCGGCGCGTGCGCACGGAGCGGCAGCCTGCAGAATCGAGCGGTCCCTGAACGTGGAGCCAGTCGCGACACAGAAAACATCAAATGCGCGATGAAACGAATCTCCGTCGGACTGTCTCAACGATGTCGCAAGCGCCCATGACGAAATTTGTTCGATCGTGTGCAACCATCAGACGAGGCTGCATTCGCGCGATACCTGCAAACTTCGGATGGAGCGGTTAGGCCAAGGAACGTACACAGTAGCACAGGGCGGCCGTATTGAGGCTTTGTTCGCCAGGCGTCCATGCTCAGGAGAACCACTGACCCTAGGCATTAAGCCATCCTGCATGATTGGATCCTTCGCGCACAGTTGTTTGGCCCATGGCTTGCTTGCATCAAGGTTCAGTCGACACATGAGGAGTTTCTTGACAAACATCGATTCTCGTTCACGTGGTCGCTGAGACAACAACATTTGCTCTAATGTCTCTTGCAACTCGCGGGTTTCGAATGGCGTGGAGAAGGCCACAATGCTCCTGACATCGTTCCGGAAACAACGTCCGCCGCACGGACCGGTGGATAAGCTCGATGTCTGTTCTAGTGATATTGAGGAGTGCGATGCTACATATAGCCGTGGGGACAGTGGGTATTGGCCATAGGGAAATACTTCTCGCCCTCAAGGAGATTGCTTCGACCGTTGCGTTGCGCTTTCAATTCAACGTGGAGCCACCAGCAGAAAGCCCATAGCGATGCGGCGAGTGGTTCGTCAAAACTTCCAGCTGCGGTCTGAGCTACACGCTACAGAAGGGGGTTTTGCAGAAACCTGATATTGATGAAGGTTCTCAGTTTGAATAGACAGAACAGGTAGAAAGAGGAGGATTTCATAGTTTGGTGGGAGACTGCAACATTTTGTGCACGCGTTAGGCCTTGTACTTGGGACGCACGCGGCACTGCATCCGTCAGGCAATCACCGAGATTATTGCGCACATAAAACAAAATCACGTACTCTGAGATGGCCGCTCACAGAGTGCCGTTAGCACTGGAAGTAGTCGTTATCGTGAGACGCTCTGGCGCTAGATTTAGGAGGTCAAGGGGTCTTCTCACAGGCTTGAACTGCCCACGGTTGGTGAACTTGTGGAGCGATGTGCACCACGGTCCACTTGTGCACGCCCACCGCTCCTCTTTCGCAACTACTGCAACATATAGGTATACGCGGGGTACGATGGACAACACCAAACGATGAAGAGTAGGCAAGTACAGCGCCCCACTGTCGTGTCAGCTTCGGGACAGCTGTCAGCCAACATGGTCGTCTACCGTGTTTTAATGTGCTATCATGTCCTCGCCCAGGCCTGCTGCGTGCTCGCCTTCCCAAGTGCGGTTCGGTTCGCTGCACAGTGAAATTGAGAGTGATGGCGGGCACGGCGCGGAGCAGAAAGACGGAGAAACTCACGACACCATTGGCCTTCCTGGCATGTGACGGGCTGCAGCGGCATGAAATGGCTCGAATTGTGGAGTCAAGTGGAAGAAGCGGTGGGAGACGTCGCTGCCCGGCAGCATGCGGGTGAATTAGCCTCGTTGCCTATCGATAACGGCAGGTACGGGGGGATGTATATAGCACTCGACCCTCACCTCCCAACAGGGCCATCACCAACAACGTACCCATTGATCAGCCAAACTCGCTCACAAGCACATACAAACTTCCTTTCCAACACCCCACCAAACCGTCACCTGGGCTTGTGAGAGCCCTAACCGCCAAGACGTTCTCTAATCTCCTATCCTCGTAAGTACCCCGCGACGCGTTGGAAGGCAGCAGAATCTCGCTGCTGCAATCTCACTTCCATGTTATCATCGTGATCTATAGACGGCTTGAATAGTGGGTAGCGTCGACCTCTTCTTAAACCAGAAGACTACGAGCCTGCACCAAGCTACTTTCACTTCTCCCAAGGATGTCACTAACAGCCTCCAGCGTCCACAACCCATTCGCCGGCCGACGTACTTCTCCTTCTGGAGCAGCGTCGGATCTAGACTTCCGTAGATAAGTCCGTTGAGCCAGAAGTCAAAAACATTATCTCAAGCGAACGAAATGGCACCTCACGCTGAAGGAGGCGTCGGCCATGCGGATGGGTTCAACGTGCAAACTGCACCAGCCAAGGATCTCTTTGTTGTCAACTCTCCGAACGTCAAGTACACTGAAAACGCTATCGAGACCAAGTACACTTACCGTACCACCGACATTACTCAGAATGCGGACGGTAAGTATGTTGCTGTTCCCAAGGAGACTCTTTACGACTTCAAGGTCGATCGCAAGATTCCCAAGGTCGGTGTGATGCTCGTCGGTCTGGGTGGTAACAATGGAACCACCGTTACCGCTGGCATCATCGCCAACAAGCGCAACTTGGTGTGGGAGACGAAGGAGGGCAAGCGCGGCGCCAACTATTATGGCTCGGTCATCATGAGCTCTACGACCAAGCTCGGCGTCGACAGCAAGACTGGCAAAGAGATTCACATCCCCTTCCACGATCTGCTTCCAATGGTCCACCCCAACGATCTCGTCATTGGTGGTTGGGACATCAGCGGCATGAACTTGGCCGACGCTATGGACCGCGCAAAGGTTCTCTCGCCTTCGCTGAAGATGCTGGTTCGCAAGGAGATGGCCGCAATGAAGCCACTTCCTAGTATCTACTATCCCGACTTCATTGCTGCCAATCAGGAGGAGCGCGCCGACAACGTTCTGGAAGGTACCAAGGCGTCCATGGCTCATGTTGAGCAGATTCGCAAAGACATCCGGTGAGTCCATCCACCAACCACTATGCAGAGTACGCATGCTGACTGAGTTCGAAGCGACTTCAAGACTGCCAATAGCCTCGATAAGGTCATTGTACAGTGGACTGCCAATACGGAGCGTTATGCCGATATTCTGGAGGGCGTCAATGACACTGCTGACAATCTCTTGAAGGCCATCGAGTCTGGCCACGAAGAGGTTTCGCCCTCAACCGTCTTTGCTGTTGCGTCTATCCTCGAGAACGCTCCCTTCATCAACGGTTCTCCTCAGAACACATTTGTTCCAGGTGCTATCCAGCTTGCTGAGAAGCACGGCGCCTTCATTGGCGGTGACGACTTCAAGTCTGGCCAGACCAAGATGAAATCCGCCCTTGTTGATTTTATGATCAATGCCGGTATCAAGCTCACCTCCATCGCAAGCTACAACCACCTGGGCAACAACGATGGCATGAACCTCAGCTCGCAGAAGCAGTTCCGTTCGAAGGAGATCTCCAAGTCCAACGTCGTTGATGACATGGTTGCTGCCAACAATGTCCTGTACAAGGATGGAGAGCACCCCGACCACTGCGTCGTTATCAAGTACATGCCTGCAGTCGGCGACGACAAGCGTGCACTTGACGAGTACTACGCAGAGATCTTCCTGGACGGCCACCAGACGATCAGTCTGTTCAACGTCTGTGAAGACTCTCTCCTCGCCTCGCCTCTGATCATCGATCTAGTGCTCGTCACTGAGATCATGACTCGCGTTCAGTGGAAGGCGCACAACGCCAGTGGCAGTGCTACCGAGTACTCTGGGTTCCACAGTGTGCTCAGCATCCTCAGCTACATGCTCAAGGCTCCTCTCACGCCTTCCGGTACTCCGGTCGTCAATGCACTTGCCAAACAGCGTGCTGCTCTCACCAACATCTTCCGTGCGTGCGTCGGTCTGGAGCCGGAGAACGACATGACTCTTGAGCACAAGCTGTTCTAGACTGCGATTGGTGATCTGACGCATGTCTATGCGAGTTTTGCGAGAGCAACAACCCGCTGGTTCTTATACTGCCTGAGTTTTTGATTTGTCCAACTCTTTACGATCTTTACATACTATAGCAAAACTAAGGACTCTTCAGTCGCATTGTGTGCCCCATTGGGTTGGATGTGCTTTTGTCGCGTATTGTCTCGTATGATTCGTGGTTCTCTCACATTCCGCATGCTGGCGACTGTGTGTTGGTGTCGTCACCGTTGCTGACTGAGGAAGGTTCGCTCCTTCCATCTCAACCTCACCTCAACCACTCACTCTCAGATATCATCATTCGCACTGCCGAACCACTGCAGCTTGCTATGCCGACCTCGTCTTCTATACAGTCTTTCTTTACGTCTTCGCCCACCAAAAACAATGACGGCTTCACCGCCAGTGAAGTACAGTCAGTTGTACAGCCTGTCGGCGCAGGTACCCTCACCACATGGATCGTATGTGGCCACTTCGCCCGGGAGTATACCACACTGACTCTTGCAGCCCACTACAGATTACGAGGAAGCTGACTTGGGTGCTCTCGAGCCTGGTCCGCGTAATCTGATGCTCATGGGACGCGTGGTCAATTTCTACGACGTAGCTAAGCCAAGCAAGCGTCACAAGGCTGCGCAGGGTTACATCAAGATCATGCTCGCCGACGATACCGGCGTGCTCACCGTACGTCTTTGGTACGCTAACATCGAGTACAAGTTTCGCCTAGGCCAGCTCATTACCGTCTGGACTGTCCACGTGTCGAGGAGTTCAGAGCATAATGCACTTGCCCCAAACTCTGCACCGCTTTATACAACTATCTTCCCAGAGGGCGAGCGACATTGTCACCTTATGGTTCATGAGAACGGTGACAACGGCACACAATTCAAACGGCCATTCAACTACACAGACTCCAAAGCACTGACTGGTCTTATGACACTAAGAACTTTCACTGATGGCGGATACGATGTCGATGAGCCTAAGTTGCTTGTCTGCGTAAAAAGTATAGGAGCAAGAAAACGTTGTAAGTCAGGTCTCTTTTGAATACTTAAGAGTTAGCCCCCAATGTCGTCGACGATCTTCAGCTAGCTTATGGGTAGAACATCTGACACTTGTAGTTATCAATCGTAACGGCACCACTTCCGAGCTCCTCACTCTGGGCATCTTCGACGAAACAGCCGATGCTACTCTGACCCTTTATTCTGGTCTCTGCGAATCAGCAACATCCCTCCAACCGTCTAAAACTGTCTTGCTCATCTCTAACCCGGGCTGGCGCATCGAGCGAACTGCCAAATTGTCGCTCAACGCCAACTCTCGCATTGACATCGATCCTGACACTGGCGACACTCGGCGTCTGCGAGCACTTGCCCAACGCCTGACGAAGAAAGAACACGTCAACCCGCCCTTTCCTGCTATCGATGTCTCGGGCTACGAAGAGAGTCCTGTACGCGCGCTCTATAGCTTTGCTGACATCGACGATTTTGCCCGCACAAACCCGCGTGAAGAATTACTGGGTTTTATGTCTTGCATCATCACTTCGATCAACATAGTGGTGCCCTACAAACGCAACATGCTGCTGAGCGCAGAGTGCTGCGGTATCGCCATCTTCGCCAATGAAACTAGCACGACCTGCAAGCAATGTGAGAGAGCTGTTGACTTGAGGATCAACACAAGAGTCGTACGTCTTCTATCCCATTTCGGAACTCCCGGCTACCTCCATATCGCAAGAACCCTCCGGTATCGATACGAGAATCGAAGCTGATGGCAAATGTACAGCTAGGCCCACTTCTTGACGAGAGTGGTCAGATCGGTGGTGGTAAGCTCGTCCTGTCAGACCGAGCATGGGAACAGCTTCTCGGTCGGACACCTTCACAGCTTGTACACACGGATCTGGAAGTAATGCGGTACCTGGAACAACGCCTTCTGTTCCTCAGGGTCACGATGGGCTTCGCGCTGAAGCTGGACGATGAGACTGGGAGGCTTGCTGTCTGGTGCGTGAAGAACTAGGGACTGCTCCATCACCTTCACCACCCTGGTCACCTGTACGCAAGGATGAACGCATATGGCAGTTAAATCATCATCTCAAGAAGCCTTATCACTTGGAAACATGCAACATGAGTCAGGAGTTGGTCAGCATACAAGGTAATGGACAACTTCGATGCTTATTAAGCACAGGGCTGTTTCGACAATCTCCAGCGGTCAGATGCCTCCTAGGTTGCAGTTCATCCGACGACCAACGCAACGTCGGGGTGAACCAAGCAACAGCTCGGCTAACTATTTGTTAGCGTAGGCGATGCCTTCGCAGGGGCGAGCACCTCAACAACACGAGGGTCAAACACGACAAGTCACGCCGGCTTGGCGTCGCCGCTGCATGTTGAGTTGTAGGGAAAGCCCAGTCCCACAATAGGCTTGGTGAGCTTTGGTCGACAGGCTGTATCACATTCGCAATGGACGTTTTACAAGCCGCGGATAATCGGGCAAATGACCGGGATTTTTGAGGCTGAAGCAACAACACATTTCCGTTTCGGCCGCGGCGCCGACGACAGCGGGGCGGGCACGATAGACGGAATAATTATCTTATGCGTACGAACAAAATGTATGGGTGCCGCGCCTGACAGTCTGGACTGGACCGCGTGTGTAAAGGAAGGGCTGACTAGTCTGTCGACATATATCGGCGCTGAACTTTCGGCTTCGGCGTTTGAGTCGCTGCTACGATGTAGCGGGGAAGAAATTAGTCACAATCAGTCAGGCAGGCACGCCCGGAAGCATCAAGCGTGGGAAATGCATACGGCGCATTGTCAAGACCGTTCGATATGACCGCTCACTGTACCAAGAAAAATACGGACAGCGGACAGCTGCGGCAACGCTTTGATATACATGTGGGTTCAAGAGCCTGTCTGTCGTCATTGGCAGGTAGTGGGGGCGCGGCGATTATGAAGTGTCCTAGCGCCGCCTTCCACCGCTGCATTGAAAACCTTCCATGCACCACAATCTCTCCTTCACTCTTGAACTTGACACTTCGACAACATGGGTAACTACACAGAACTCGATCAGCGTGCCGTGAACACAATAAGGACACTCGCCGTAAGTCACGGTCCAATCCTCTGCGTACGCTTATGGCGTAGCAGCTACCCCACTTCAGTTTTTGTCTCCCAACAACTCGCGGCGATGTCACCAACGGAGCAGCGAGGATCAATCGCTAATGATAAATGGTGTATAGGTCGATGCTACAGCACAGGCGAACTCGGGTCACCCGGGTGCTCCTATGGGCATGGCCCCGGTCGCCCACGTTCTTTTCAACAAGTTCATGACTTTCAACCCCAAGAACCCTGACTGGTTGAACCGCGACCGATTCGTTCTCTCGTACGTGGCTTGCTAAGCTGTGAAGCTGTCTCAATGGCCTCCGTAGCCTTTTGACGCCTTTCCGCAGCGGTTCGTCTTAAGTTGTAGGAAGAATGCTAACCCAGCCCACAGCAACGGACACGGCTGCATGCTCCAGTACGCTCTTTTGCACTTGTTTGGCTACGGAGTCAGCCTTGACGACCTCAAGAACTTCCGTGTAAGTAGAGCCAACGAAGGGTTCGAGGCGAGACGAAAGCTGACAACTTTAGCAAATCGATTCGATCACCCCCGGTCACCCTGAGGCTCACGACACCCCCGGTATCGAGGTCACCACCGGCCCTCTCGGTCAGGGTTTCGCCAATGCCGTCGGTCTTGCCATTGCTGAAAGGCACACTTCAGCGGTGTTCAACAAGCCCGGCTACGAGCTTATCAACAACTACACATACGCCTTCTTCGGTGATGGCTGCGCCATGGAGGGTATTGCCTCCGAGGCTGCTTCAATGGCTGGCCATTTGCAGCTCGGCAACCTCATCATGATCTACGATGACAACCACATCTCCATTGGTACGTTCCCAACAGAATCACGCAAGTATAGAACATACTGATGCAGAATCTAGACGGTGACATTAAGTGCGCTTTCACTGAGGACGTTATGAAGCGTTTCGAGGCGTACGGTTGGCACACTCAGCACGTCGAGGACGGTGACAACGACCTCGACAGCATCGAGGCTGCTATCAAGAAGGCACAGGAAGTCAAGGACAAGCCTTCCGTCATCAAGCTCACCACTACCATTGGTTTCGGCTCCAAGCTCCAGGGTACCGGTGGCGTTCACGGCAACCCCCTGAAGCCTGACGACATCAAGAGTGTGAAGGAGAAGTTCGGTTTCGACCCTGAGAAGACCTTCGTCGTTCCCCAGGAGGTCTACGACCAGTACCACAAGCACGCTGCTGAGGGTGCCGCTGCTGAGCAGGAGTGGAACCAGCTGCTCGAGAAGTACGGCAAGGAGTACCCTGACCTGCACAAGGACCTTGTCCGCCGTCAGACCAGGGACCTTCCCGAGGGTTGGGAGAAGTCCCTTCCCACATACAAGCCCACCGACGCGGCCATTGCTTCCAGGAAGCTGTCTGAGTCCGTCCTCGAGGCTATCCACGACGTTATTCCTGAGCTGATCTCCGGTTCCGCCGATCTGACTGGCTCCAACAACACCCGATGGAAGAAGGCTGTCGACTTCCAGCCCCCCAACCTCGGCATTGGAGAGTGGTCTGGTCGCTACATGAGGTACGGTGTCCGTGAGCACGCCATGGCTGCTGTCATGAACGGTCTGTCCGCCTACGGTACCATCATCCCCGCCGGTGGAACTTTCCTCAACTTCGTATCCTACGCCGCCGGTGCTGTCCGTCTCTCTGCTCTCTCTCACCAGCGTCTGATCCACGTCGCTACCCACGACTCGATCGGTCTTGGTGAGGATGGCCCTACTCATCAGCCTATTGAGACTCTCGCTCACTTCCGTGCCCTGCCCAACTGCATGGTCTGGCGCCCCGCCGACGGTAACGAGACCTCAGCCGCTTACTACATGGCCCTCACCTCCAAGGGTACACCTTCCATCCTTGCCCTCACCCGCCAGAACCTTCCCCAGCTCGAGGGCTCCACCCTCGAGAACGGCATCAAGGGTGGCTACGTTGCCCTTGAGAAGGAGGGTGCTGACATCACACTTGTCTCTACTGGTTCTGAGGTCTCCCTCTGCCTCGAGGCTGTCAAGACCCTGGAGGAGCAGGGCCTTAAGGCTCGTGTCGTCTCCCTGCCCTGCTGGGAGGTGTTCGACGCCCAGCCCAAGGAGTACAAGCTTTCCGTTATCCCCGATGGCATTCCCTCGCTCTCTGTTGAGGTTATGTCCACACTCGGATGGGAGAAGTACTCGCACGAGCAGTTCGGTCTCAACCGATTCGGTGCCTCTGGTCCTTACAAGGAGGTCTACAAGGTAAGCATACATTCGCAGATCCGAAACACTAGAGAGGCATCAATCACTAACAACTACTACAGAAGTTCGAGTTCACCCCCGAGGGCATCGCCAAGCGCGCCAAGCTCACAGTCGACTTCTACAAGGACGTCAAGCCCCTCCGCTCGCCCCTCAACCGTGCTTTCCAGCAGCTTATCTAAGTATGTGCACGCGTTGCTCGCACGGCGAGTCTGCTTCGAACGAACATGAGATACGACCTGTCTGCGCTTTACGTAGTTCATACGGTGAAAACTAGGATGCGCATGGATTATAGAATACGATTCCCACATTACAAATCACGCAATGACCCCATTCTGTTGTCTTGAAAGATGAGATCTAGTCATTCCGCTGTTAGATAGGCCAGTAATTCAGAGAATGTCGGTAGTGAAAAGCCGATACCGGGGCTTGCACAACAGCGTGGGGGGCACAGCTCATGAGTCAGAGTTGTCAAGATGCGGCTTTCAGGCAGTTCCGGAACTAAGGTATATATACTGCTATTTCCACAGCCTCATCACATGATCAGTAATTGCCTCCTTGGCCAAGTGGTAAGGCGTCGCACTTGT